>CAUYRT010108372.1:0-17096 GCA_963574885.1 Lepilemur ruficaudatus
ATAAATACACCCTCTAAAATAAACTCGGTACAGTTGTCTTCAAAAGCGCTGTCCTCCTGTTCCCATCTTTTTTTTGTCTGTCGTTTCTTATCCTCACCCCCCAACTCCAAGTGCTGCACGTCGCCGGCTGGCTCCGGCACCTTTATATCCCACTCTTATCTGATTGCTCTGGCAAGGACTTCCAGCACTATGTTGAATAGAAGTGGAGATAGTGGGCAACCTTGTCTGGTTCCAGTTCTAAGCGGGAACGTTTTCAATTTTTTGCCATTCAGTATGATGTTGCCGGTGGGTTTATCCTATATGGCTTTAATAATTTTTAGGTATGACACATCTATGCCTATTTTGTTAAGAGTTTTTATCATAAAAGTGTGCTGAATTTTTTCAAATGCTTTTTCTGCATCTATTGAGAGGATAATATGGTCTTTGTTCTTGTTTTTATTTATATGGTGAATTACATTTATGGATTTGCATATGTTGAACCATCCTTGCATTTCTGGGATGAAGCCTACCTGGTCATGATGAATTATTTTTTTGATGTGTAGTTGAATTTGGTTTGTTAAGATTTTTTTTGAGAATTTTTGCATCTATGTTCATAAGGATATTGGTCTGTAGTTTTCTTTTTTTTGTTGCATCCTTTTCTGGCTTTGGTATCAAGATGATATTGGCTTTGTAGAATGAGTTGTAGAGGATTCCATCCTTTTCAATATTGTGGAATAATTTTTGCAGTATAGTTGCCAGTTCTTCTTTGTAGGTTTGGTAAAATTCAGACGTGAATCTGTCTGGTTCGAAACTATTTTTTATTGGAAGATTTTTTATTGCTGCATCAATTTCAGTGCTTGATATTGGTCTGTTCAGAAATTCTATTTCTTCCTGATTGAGCCTGAGGAGGTTGTGTGTTTCTAAGAATTTGTCCATTTCCTCCACATTTGCAAGTTTTGGGGAATAGAGATTTTTATAATATTCAAAGATGATGTTTTGTATTTTGGCAGTATCTGTTGTGACCTGTCCATTTTCATTTCTAATTGAGGTTTCTTAAGTCCTTTCATTTCTATTTCTTATGTAGGAAGAGGGATGTCAATCTTATCTTTTCAAAGAACCAACTTTGAGTTTTATTAATCTTCTATATAGTTCTTTTGTTCTCAATTTCATTTAGTTCTGCTCTGATCTTAGGTATTTCTTTTCTTCTGCTGGGTTTAGGATTGTTTTGCTCTTCCTTTTCCAGTTCCTTGAGATGGTTCATTAGTTGGTTGATTTGTGATCTTTCTCTATTCGGGCTGTGGACATTTAATGCTATCAGTTTTCCTGTCAGGAATGCTTTTGCTGTATCCCACAGATTTTTGATAACTTGTGTTCTGTTATCATTTAGCTCGAGGAATCTTTAGATTTCCATCTGGATCTCCTCCTTGACCCAATAGTCATTCAGCAATAGATTATTTGATTTCCATAACTTTGTGTAGAAATGAGTATTTCTGTTGGAATTGATCTCTAATTTTATTCCACTGTGGTCTGAGAAGAGACATGGTAAAATTCTTATTTTTTTAAATTTGTTGAGAACTGTTTTGTGGCCTAGGATGTGATCAATTTTAGGGAAAGTTTCATGAGCCAATGAGAAGAATGTATATTCAGTGTTGTTTGGGTGGGATGTTCTGTAGATGTCAGGCCCATTTGTTCTAGAGTTCTGTTTAAGTCCATTGTTTTTTTGCTTATTTTTCTGCTTGGAGGATCTGTCTAGTTCTCTCAGTGGGGTGTTTAAATCTCCAGCTACTATGAAATTACTGCTTATCATGTTATTTAGATTAGTCAGCGTTTGCTTTATGTATCTGGGTGCTCCTGTGTTGGGTGATAAGCATTTAGGATTGTTAGGTCTTCTTGTTAGATTTTTCCCTCCACCACTATATAGTGACCATCGTTGTCTTTCTTTACTTTTGTTGCTTTAAAGTTTATGTTATCTAAGAATGGCTACCCCAGGTTTCTTTTGGTTTGTTTTTGCCTGAAAATTTGTTTTCCATCCCTTCACCTTGAGTCTGAATGCGTCTTTGCAGGTAAGATGTGTTTCCTGGAGATAGCAGATACTTGGCTTGTGTTTTTTTGTCCACTCAGCCAGCCTATGTCTCTTCAGAGGGCAATTCAAGCCATTCACATTTAATGAAAGAATTGATATTTGGGGTAGATTTCTGTTCATACTGTTGGATAGATTCTTACTCTTTTGCTTTACCTCTTCAGCCATTGTGAAATCAGAGGTCTGGACTTTAACTTTTGGGTGATTTTACACTGGTGGGTGTCTATTGTGCTGGTCAGTGTATAATGCAGGTCTGAGTACTTCCTTCAGGGCAGGTACGGTCTTCACAAATTCCATCAGTGATTGCTTGTCTGGGAAAGTCCCTCCCTCATATAAGAAGCTTAGTTTTGCAGGATAAAGAATTCTAGGTTGGCCATTATTCTGTTTTAGAACTGAGTATGGGTCACCAGTTCCTTCTGGCTTGTAAGGTTTCAGTTGAGAAATCTGCAGTTAGTCTGATAGGTTTTCCTTTATAGGTTACCTGCTATTTTTATCTTACTGCTCAAATGATTGCTTCTTTCCTGTTTAATTTGGCCAGCCTAATAACTATGTGATGTGGTGATTGCCTTTTCACACTGAGTCTCCCAGGAGTCCTGTGTACTTCTTTTACCTGGATATCTAGATTTCTGGCTAGGCCAAGTAAGTTTTCCTCCATTATTTGAAGAAATAAATTTTCTAGCCCTTGTGTATTTTCTTCTTTGCTCTCAGGGATGCCTATAATTCTTATGTTTGATCTCTTTACATAATCCAACATTTCTTGTATGCTTTGTTCATGTCTCTTGTTTCTGTGTTTTTTCTTCATCTTCATCTTTCTTCATTTGTTTAGCACATAGGAGTTATCTTCAAGCTCTGAGATTCTTTCCTCTGCATGAACCAGCCTCTTCTTAAGGCTTTCCAGTGTGTTTTGTAGTTCCTTAAATGCCTCTCTCATTTCTAGTATTTCTGCTTTGTTCTTTCATAATATTTTAATTTCTTTAGAGAATGTTTTATTTATTTCCTGTATTGTCCTTTTGGCTTCTTTGTGTTGGGTTTCTATTTTCTCTTGAATTCCATTGAGTTTTCTTACAATCCATATTGAAAATTCTTCAGCTGCCATTTTATCCATTTCATTTAAGTTGATGAGGAACTAATGATTTCTTTTGAGGGTGACTTTTTGCTCTGAAATTTCATGTTTTCTGAGTTCTTTTGCTGAATTTTTTCTCATCTGGCTTCTTGGTCAAGAACTGGGGGTGCTAGAGCTGGTTTATGGCCCTATCTCTAGGTCCCCAAGGGTCATTCCTTGATAGTGCTGTAGAGAGAAGCACTGGTCCTGTATTGCCTTAGGGGTGTTTTAGCAAGTTTGATGAACCTCTTGGGTTACCTCTGACCTGATGTCTTCACCTCTTCCCAATGGAGTCTAGTGAGTTTGGTCCCCCAGCTTAAGCTCCATGCTGGTGGATTGTACTTGTGGGTATAAATCCACTGCTCCCTAATAGCTTGAGATGGAAAGCAATGTTTAGCTATGGGGTTGCACTCTCTGTTATTGACTGCATTTTGCATGGAGGAGCCAGTTATCAAGGTAATCTGTTGTCTCCGTGGTAGGCTCTGGTCTCCCAGGTGGGGTATATGAATGCCCCAATCTTTGGGAGGGGCCTTGTTGGTCCCAGGGGTTGCTTGGACCCTTCTCCCCCCTGACGTGGAAGTAGGACCAAGACAGATTGCAGGGGGAGTGCAAAAACCTGGGTGGGTGCCGCTAGGGGAGCTGCTGATATGGATTTCAGGGATATCTCACCACACTTGGAGAGCTACTCTTGATGGGAGGGATCAACTTGTGTGACTGCTGAGGTCTCTGGCCCAGGTTTTTCCTTCCCTGTCCACAAACCCAGGCACTTTCCCCTCTGATCTTTCTACTTGTGTTTGCCTCTCCACCCAAGACAGGCTCGTGAGCTTCTCCAAAGTTCATATGTCTGGCCTGCTGGTGTGCATCTCCACATGCCAGTGGTCGATAGGTGACACTCCAATTGTGCACACCTTTTCTGCCACAAGTCCCCAAGGTGAGGCAAGTGGGCCTATCCCCAGAAGTCTCCACCAGGGGGATGCTCCAACCAGAGGATGGGGCTCACCCACAGAACCCTGCTCTCTTGAGCACCTCCACACCCTCCTAATGAGCACAGGCTCTTGTTTGCCACCTGACCCTAGAATAGGGGTGTCTCTCCTACACTGCCTCACCCGAGCATCTGCACTGTCAATTGGTGAACACACCAAATGCCTGTGGGAAGGAGAATAGGGATGAAGACACATCCCTGGTGGTGAAAGCAGGTCACTTGGCAGAGAACTCTACTGGCTGCTATGATTTGGGGGAGGGGCAGCAAACTTCCTGCACTGCTTCGAGTTGGGGGGGGGTGCCTCTGTCTGCCCTCCTCTCCAAGCCCCAGTCCAGGCAGAGCCACCATCCTCCTCTCCGCTCCACTGCAGCAATTTTGCTGAGGCAGGCTTGGCTGGGAGTGCAAAGAAAGTCCACTCTCTAATCATTGCTAATCCTCTCTCTGAGATGCAGTCTGTCCAGATTGACCAGGCTTTAGAGTTACACAAAACAGCCCAGGACCCACTGGACCCTGTGACTCCTACAGTCTGGGTTGGAGTTGAGATATGTCTGTGTGGTAATGCACAGGATGAAGCCTGGGGGTTGCGACCCCCAGGGGAGGACCAAGTTGTAGAAGCAGTAGGGCTCCTGATGTCTGACTGGAGTCAGTGGGATGGGAGGTCCCCTTGTGGGGAGGGCGCTGGGAGCCTGGTGTTCTGACTGCAGGAAGCTCCCTGCTCACTGGTGGCAGCAGTCTCTGGACTGCTTAGAAGGACTCTCTGGTTGCTCAGGAGCATGCAGACGGCAGGCTGACCCAACCTGGAGGGTGCGTTCTGAGCTCGGGGGGCAGGGGGTGGTTAAGACCTGAAGTGGGGGCTCTGCTAGATAAGCTGCTATCTGCCACTTAAGCACTAGGGCCCCGCAGTTGCAAGTCCACCTTGCAGAGAATGCAACTCCTTAGCCCCGTCCCTACCTCCAAGGGTGGAGTCCATGCAGACACAGCCTATGGCCTGGGGGTGTGGTGGCGTCCAAAACCAATGCCGAACAAGACCTCTAGAAGGGGGACCCCAAAGATGGCAGCCAACTGGACCTGGAGAGAGAGAGCATTGGGGCCCAAGCACTCAGAAGACTGCCAAAACCGGGCGGATGGGGCAAATTAGCAGGCTACCAACTATTTCTTCAGCACCGAAGTCTCGCAGATTCACATCTGCTGAACAGAGAACACAGTTCTCTTTGTCCCATCCAGAGTCAGTTGCAATCGCCAGTGGTCTCCAAGGGCAGAGGTCGCTGCTTGCCGTTCAACTTCCCTGCGCTCGTCCCACTGACCTCCAGGGGCGAGGTGCCTGTCTCCAAACTCTAGTGCACAGTCACAGGAAGCCACTATTCAGACCAGTCCCTCCCCAGCCTGGTGCGGTCCCAGAACAGCACGCCTGAGGTGTTAAGTATGGCTCCTGTTATTGTCTCCTCTCCACAGAGCCTGCCATCTTGCTGCCATGGCTTTGCACTGACTTCAGGCCTGTCCCTGTCTGAGTGGTTGGGAGGTCTATGCAGGGCATTGGGTGTCCTCTTGTGAGTCAGATAGCACAATGCCAGCTGACCAGGTGGGCGTGGTCATCCCACTCTTCTCTATTGTATTTCTTGCACTCTCTAATCTTTGTGAACATATCTCCTTTTCACCTTTTTTCCTGCAATGTGTCCCAAGCTGTTTCTCTGCAAATTCACAACACTGTTTTCAGGGGGAGTGATCCACTTGTGTATAGCTGTCCATGTTCTTCATCTCTTTCTCTGGGAGCGGTGAGGGGGCAGGCCACCACTAATCCGCAATTTTCCTCGCCCATTAATTTGTTTTAATTTGCAATTCCCTCATGACATACTCCCTTAAGCATCTTTCCATATGCATATTTGCCATCATCTTTGTGAGGTGTTTGTTTATCTCTATTGCCCACTTTTTAACGGGGTTGTTTTCTTATTTTTGACTTTTAAGAGTCCTTTATATATTTTGGATACAAGTCCTTTATCAGGTCACTTGCTACTATTTTCCTTATAGTCTGTGGCTTGTCTTTTCATTCTCTTAACAGTGTCTCTTGCAGAGCATAAGTTTTAATTTTAATGAAGTCCAACTTTCAGATATTTCTTCCATGGACTGTGATTTTGGTGTTGTATCTAAAAATTCATTGCCAAGCCCAAGATCATCTAGATTTTCTCTTCTAGAAGTTTTATAGTTTTGTGCTTTAAGTCTATGATCAATTTTGAGTTAATTTTTATGAAAAGTCAATGTCTACATTCAAATCTTTGCATGTAGATGTTCCAGCACTATTTGTTGAAAACACTATCTTTTGTCCATTAAATTGCCTTTGTCCCTTTGTCAAAAATCAACTAACTATTTACATGTGTCTATTTCTGGGCTCTCTCTATTCTGTTACATTGATCTGTCTATTCTTTCACCAATACCACGATGTCTTAATTACTAGTTTTATAGTGAGACTTGAAGTTGGGTAGTGTTGGTCCCCTGACTTTGTTCTTTTTCAATACTGTGTTGACTCTTCTGGATGTTTTGCCTCTCTATATAAACTTTGCCATTAGTTTGTCAATATCCATAAAATAACTTGCTGGAATTTTAATGGGGTTGTATTAAATCCATAGATCGAGTTGGAAAGAACCAACATCTTGATGATATTGAGTTTTCCTATCCATGAACATGGATTATCTATT
Source organism: Lepilemur ruficaudatus (assembly GCA_963574885.1). Lineage (NCBI taxonomy): Eukaryota > Metazoa > Chordata > Mammalia > Primates > Lepilemuridae > Lepilemur > Lepilemur ruficaudatus. The sequence continues at coordinate 6,834 of CAUYRT010108372.1, forward strand.
TTAGTTTTTTTAATTTCTTTCATCAGAGTTTCATAGTTCTGCTCATATAGACCTTGTACAAATTTTGTTAGACTTACACCTTAGGTATTTCATTTTGGGGGGTACTTACGTAGATGTTACTGTGATTTTAATTTCAAATTCCACCTTTTTGTTGCTACTATATAGGAAAGTGATCAAATTTTGCATATTAACCTTATTTCCTGCAAACTTGCTATAATTTATTAGTTCGAAAAGTTATTCGAAGAGTCAATTTTTTTAGACTTTCTACAAACATGTTGTTGGTGAACAAAGATAGTTTTCTTTTTTTCCTTCCCAACCTGTATGCCTTTTATTTCCTTTTCTTGTCTTATTGTATTAGCTAAGACTAATGTAAACAGTGTCATGCATTTAAATTTCAAAGTCCAACTGTTGATTTTTTGTGTATAGGAAAGCAACCTACTCTGTTTTCTTGGTTAGCCTGGCTGGAATTTCATATAATTTAATAACCTTTTCAAAGACCCAGCTTTTCGTTTTCATTTTCTCTAGTGCTTTCTCATTTTTGATTTCACTGGTTTCTGATCTAATTTTTTCAACATTTTGTAATGAGGGGTTACTTACCCACTTTTTAAAAAAGTTTTAAATACATTTTTTAATTGATCCATAAAAACTGTACATATTTGTGGGATATAGCATGTTTTAATACATATATAATTACTTTTGTTTTGATTATAAATACAAGAAGAAGTAATGTGGAACGTACAGTACATATATTTAATTATTTACCTTAAAACATTTCTTCTGTAATATCTGCAAACAAATGTATAAGGAACAAAGAAAGCCTAACTCTACTTTTAAAAGTTTGATTTCAAATGAAGTAAAATGTATACATAATCACCAAGATTCTTAACTTGTAGAAATGTTTATTTCATGCAAAGCTACATAATTTCCCATATTTTAACAGCTAATCAAATAAACATTTCAAAAATTCATTACATCACAATAAGTTAAAATACCATGAAGGAACTGCAAGTCAATGAGTTTGTCAAAATAAAACTGAAGAGAATATTACACATAGATAAGGCCAAAGATGCTAACTTACTTATAGTAGCACTTTGCAGCATTTTCTAAATACATATTTGAAAATGTAGTGAGAATCTGCAAAGAAAAACAGTTAAATCTACAACACACTGGTCAGACAGGAAAACCTTTGTCATTACATATCAGGTAGTAATGGCTAATTAAAGATAAATTTGGCAGCATGCATGAAAAATGAACATAGTTAACATTTTGAAAAATTATGATCAGATACACATTTGAAAAGATTAATCTATTTCACCTAATTGACTGAATTAGAAAAGGCAAAATAACAAGTACTTTATTAATGCAATGCAGAAATTAGGCTTTTTATGTATTTTGCTTGAGTACTGGTGTATATAAAAAGATACTGAGGAGACATAAGAGTATTTCAAATTCACATTAGACTACTAAACTTTAGAATATTGTCCTAAGGAAATAGGTCTGGGCAGAACTTATTTCAGAAAGATTTTAAAACTATTTAAAAGCAATACTACAATTAGTTACTTATAAAAACATTTACAAAAATTAAATACCAGAAAGTAACAACATCAATATTAGAGTTCTTTTGTATTTTTAAATGCTATAATTTATAAATATATATATTATAGTAATTTAAAAGACAGGTCCACATATTCTCTACCTTCTAAAATAAGAAAAATCTTCAAGTTATTTTCAAAATATGGACAAAACAAATCCATTGGATTGCTTTTTAAAAAATAAATACACAGTCTCTCCCCTGCAACTTGGTATGCTAAGTAGGGAAGATGCTAGCCAGCATTCTTTTGAGAAATTACAGATCTAAATGAGCAGGTTGATAAAATTTGTCAATATCAACTCTAAATGGCGTTGTACAGTCAGTTTAATAAATTGTGACTTTACCCTACATATGTCTGCCATAGTAAACCACTCTTTCTACTTTTTCATACTTTCTTACATTTTGTAAAGTTCTTTTACAAAATGATTTGGGATCAAGATAACCATAAAAGAAAATATTTACAGTGAAAAAAGGTTAATTTTCCCCAAGAAGCATGTTTAAAAAAATGTTTTTTTAGGATATTGGTGTCAAGAGGAACATGCCAATAGTCTTACTTTATTAACAAATTTAAAAATTATAGCAAGGCCTCAATCAACCTTAGTGGACAAATCTCTTGAAAATGGAAATAAAATTTTAAGTAAGCCAGGCTGAGCATGGAAGAAATTAGAGGTGAGGACATGTTCCCACTGCAATGGGAAGGAAGACAGGGCACAACTAGTGCCTGCCCTGCTGTGGGAAATGGCTCACAGTGCCTGATCTCTCAGATTGGGAAAGGGGAAAAAACACTGCCTGATCTATGGACGGGAAAAAGTCACCGAGTTGGAAAGAATTACCTCACAGAGAGGGAAATTCACATTTTAGAATGCCTTCTCTTCTTACATTGATTCAACTTTCCAAAGAAAAATCCTGAAGATGAATGTTATTTTTAATGCCTTTTTGCAAAAAGAAGTCCCAAGATTCTTAATGTTTTGGGTCTTTTTATAATCGTATTTTTTTGGAAATCTATTTTTACGCAAAAACATTACACTGAAAAATGATTCATTTTACTCAAATGCCCTTCTTAGTGACCTAAAAGACAACACACTGACTCAGCATGATTCACATTTACATTCAGATGTTGCTTAGTTGTTTAGCAAAATCTGACTACTTTAGGTACAATACTCCTATTTCAAGTAGTGGGATTTGTAGTTGGAACTAGTTCACTTTGAGTATATTGCTCATCAAAAACAACTGTGCAGACAAAACAAACAAAAGAAAAATCTGTCAGCACATTGAAAATCATATTATAAAGAGAAGTCTCGGAAAGGAAAAAAGGTGTAAAAGGAGAAAGGAAGTAAGAAAAGAAAGGAAAGACAAAACCTTAAATCCATTTACTTCTTAATACAATCCATTATACTTTAGAGATTCAAGTATGTTAAGATTTTTCAAGGACAGGTTTTGTCTCTTAGTGCATATATACTTATTCTTGTGATTTTTTAGGCATGGTCCATTCAAATCACAGGTACAAAACTCAACTTTCTGAACAGTGTGAATTGGAGAGCTTATTTTTCTCTTTATACAATAATCAGCACACTATCAAGAACATTCCCTAAACCTATTAAAGCTCTATAAAATGAGGTGTGTTAATGAACATAAATTAAATTCCTTCATTAATATGCTAAATACACTCTAAAAAAATTACACATGTTGACTTTCCTATCTATATTTAATTTCGGTACACATCCAGCCTTAATTTCCAAAACTGATAATATAATCAAACAATAGAGTCCAAAACAATCAACTGGCAGCATTTCTTTTTCAAAGTTAGATTGCCAAATTCTCTGATCTATTCTTTATAAAGGCTTGAAACACTTGAACACTTTAAAAACACTTGAATTTTTTGATTTAGGTCTTACTACTTTTGTGAAATGAGAGCCCCTTGTGTGATGAAATATTCTAAAGCCCTTGTATTCATTTGGTTAAGAGTAAATTTTAATAAAGTCACACTTTATTTCTTATGTTTTTTATAAAAATGCTCTATTAATAATGTTATTTAAGTAGTAAAAAAAGTTAATTAGTAACTTAGAGGTAACTCATGAGATTAATAGAATATTGTTATTTTCTGCAATGGTTATTTTAAATTATTGGCTTACTAAATATACTTACCTAACAACTATTTTAAAAATAACTTAGAAAATTTGACTCAGATATTATCATGTAACAAAGACATCAAAAATTAATTGCTGTTAATAATTCTTTAAGAAATGTACTTCGCATGTAAAGTATATGAACTTAGTAGTAATATTTTGCAGATGCCATTACATTTTAATAAGCTTCTCAGAACAAAAATTTCTTGTACCTCCTAGGGTTTTTCACACAAGGTGGCTTAACAAATATGAACTTAGTTTTCCAGCAATGAACTCAGTCTTCAATCATTAAAGCATTGCCTTCTGAACTCAAATTTACCCAGCAAAATAACCTTCCTATATGATTATACATAAAATCTTATAAGACAAGTTCCACTTAAAAAATTACTATGAATCACTGAAACACCCAAATATTATTTTAAAAGTAACTCAAAAGTCAAAAAGGGATCTATAGTGTTTGTGAAGTATACGTATATATAGATTTCAATTACTACAACCATAAAAATTTAATAATAAAGGAAAGTGGTAACATTCCTGTATACATTCCTATCAATTTATTTGAGGGCATTAAGAAAAGATAGTTATAAAAGTAACTGGATACTTTCTTCTCTTTTTCTGCTACTACTTCAACAACAACAACATCTGAGTTTCATGACGAAACCTGATGAGAAACATCATACTCAAGAAAATATTCCAAAGTAAACCCAAAGACTAAATAAAACAACACTATTTTCCCAGGACTTTTAATGAATCAGTCCATAAAGACTTTATGCTTTGGGGACTTGTAAGTGTTGCCGTAATAACAAGAAATGATACTTTCTGGGAAGATCATTTCCCCTATCCAATACCTTCAAGTACCACTACGAAGAACAGCACGGATAACTATTTATTTTGACTTTTTAAACTCTAGTACATAATATCAATTCAACTCCCTCACAATAGCTTTGTGAGGTAGATCAGTAGGTAAATAACAAATATCATCTTCATTCTGCAAATGAAGAAATTGAGGCACTGAAAGGTTATGATTTGCCCAAGGTACTCAATGATTCAATGATGAAATTGCAAACAGTTACATTATCTCTGCTCCTGGCCTGTTCTATTGCTCTTTGACCACACTTCACATTAAAAAGCTGTATGTGTTCCCTCAAATAAGCAGTTTATATAACCTTCAACTGAGAGTAAATCTATCCATTGATAATAATTTTAAAGGGAATCTAATCTCAAAGATCATAAAAACTCCAAAAATCAAAAAAATCAGATAATTAGGATGATGCACTATTCCTTTCAGTACCCACAGACAACTGTGTCTTTTCAAAATTTACATGACATTCATTCAGGAGGAAAATAAACATTTTAAATTTATGACTCAGGGAAAGATTGCCTTCAAGAAACATATAATCATATTGTTAGGATGCCTATACAATTCATCTTCAAACTGGGATACTTGAGAGTGAAAGTGAGCGCTAGTAATGATTACAAAAGACAACAGGTGTTAAACTGAGCCTGTATCTGGGAAATCTCAAGTATGGTCACCCAGTGTACCATGAATTGTCTAAGAGCTACAAATAATTCACAGACATAAAAAACTCTCTACAAGCATGTTTCACTCAACCATATTCACTGGTGCTTTAAAATTAATACCTAACTTTGGCTTAAACACAAAGGTTAAAACAATTTTAAATAATAATCATGTTTAACCAAGTTATTACTACACATTTCCATTCTAATATCATTTTCTGTTTTCTATAAACCACATTTTAAGTGTCAGAATAATAGCAAATGGACTCACTTTTTACCTTTGAATAACCACATTTTTTATCAAAAAATATAACCAGGCACCTTTAAATATTAGAGAATTTGTGGAACTCTTTGGCTACAAAAAAAATAAAACTATTTACCATTAACGCTTAAGATTTTTCCTTGAATAACATGATCAACACTTAATATGCTAAATTATAAAAATGATCATTGCTTTCTGAAATGCAAGTCTTTTACAAAGCAATACCAAATGCATAAACAAATCCAGTTACTACAGAGACTGAAGGAATAATATATCATCTGATTAATATACATGCTAACGACACTAACACTTATCAGTTGAAGTATAATCTTAATTATACATGCAAAAACTCCACTAATTTGCAAACAGATTTAAAAAAGCACTTTTTACATTTAGTTATGTCTGGATAGTAAGCCTTGTTTTAAGACATGGATTTTATGAATATGGTTATTACTTGAGGTCTCCATTCACTTTGGGAAATACAGGTTAAACATTTTTTTAATAAGAAAAATTTAAATCACAATAATAAAACTGTATAATATTATTTAGTATGACTTATGGCTTCCTTGAACCTTTAAAATAACTCTCCTGAAAAAAAATCAATCTGAAAGAAACTACACTACACATTGTCAACATATTTTTATCCTTACCATGAATTAAATCCTTCCACTGTAACTGTACTTCTAAGGCAGATGCTTAGAGAATGGGATGAAATAAATCTTGTTAGAAAAGACAATATTCTATTCAATGAGCAATAAACTATTATTAAGAAGATATAATTAGTTCTCAGTACCCTTTTTGTTATCCTGATACTTTTCACTGAGAATAAAAAGGAAATCCTAGAGTACACAGAATGTTCACAAAGGCTGAACTGATGTGTTGACATTGGTTAGCTGTTCCATAAATTTTTTCAGGCATTACACATCATCAAATATTCCGGCATAAGACATTGAGTGATATCGTCCACCAGGTTGATACCTAAAAGGTGAACATTAAGAAATGATCTGAAGCATCAATCAAAAATAATAAAGGAGGAAAGAAAAATAAGAACACATTAAAAGGAAGTTACTACATAATTTGTTTACACTGTAAAATCTATTCAGTAACTGAAAACAGAAACTTACCCTCCAAGGAAATTATCCAAAAGGACTTACTTATAAATCAACCAGCAACTGTTTTAGAGCCTAGAATACATGCATGACAGAGTGAGGGATGTAGAAAGAAAGAGGGGAATGTAAGACACATCTAGGAGATTTATCAATTTAATAACCACTCTTGATTATTGAACATAATATTTTAAGCTTTTTGCTATTTACGGGCAATAGCATAGTACACATCTTCATGCATAGGATATTTTGCTTTTGTTTAATTATTTCCTTATAGCATAGTGGCTAAAAGCATAGACTCTGTTGCCAGAGTACTGGGGTTTGAATTCACAAGTTATGTGAATCTAGGCAATTTACTGGGCCTCTCTGGGCTGAAATACAATTGGATTGTAACCATACCATACGATACTGTTGTTAAAGTGCTGAGAATAGGGTCTGACACCCAAACATGGCTATGCAGCTCTTACTAAGGTATAATAAATTTCACAAATGGGACAGTCAGAAATAGGCACATAAACATTGTTATGTTTCCTTGCTATATATTTCAATTCTTTCATATTTATAATACCATTAGTGTTGTCTAAAGATACTAATTTCAATTACCACTACTGGATACTATAATTTTTTTAAATATAAAAGCATTATAAGGTATAAAAAGGTATCAAAAGTTACTTGATATATTTTTTATTACTAGTAAAGATGAACTAGTAAAGATTTATTTTATCACTTGTTTACTTTTACCTTTACTTATCACTTGTTTTTAACCGTGTCAAGTCAGTATGTTATTAAAATTTCAGAGGAATGCCAGAGCCAAAATGTCACAGCTAGAACATACCTTCTTGATTCAGGTTCAGGAGGATCATCAGTGAATGCTTCTGCATTAAAATCCAAAGGTTCTGCATCTTGGAGAAGTTCTATTCGGTCCCTTTCAGTCCTATTATTAGTCCTGGTATATTTGGACGCTGCTGCAAAGGAAGGAAAAAAGAATTCTACTTCCCTATTGTCTTTTAGTTTAGGGGTCACAGTCTATGGACTTACAAAAAGAAAAATCAAGATTATAAGGAATCTGAATTTTCACTGTGAAGACAAATAATTAAATGGTTCCTTAAAAATCTGATTAAAATTAAAAATAATACACAGTGAATAGCAAGGAACAGTTTTCCAGCTTTGTAGCTAGTATAAGCTCAGAAGCAGATACAGTGGAAAGACATAATTAATATAACTCAGAATTAATATTTAACTATGGTATCACAACAGTTTCTCAATTCTTGGCTAGGACTTTACGGTATAATCACTCAAGCTCTTCAAGAAAGGCCTGAGTCTTCTTCCCATGAGGCAAGAGTGTGGGCAGCACTACCCAAAAGAAATAAAATACAAAACTTATAGATACTTAGAAATTTTCTAGTAGCTACATTAAAAAGTGAAAAGTAACAGATGAAATTAATTTTAATATATTTAATTTAACCTAATATATTATCATTTCAACATGGGGCACCAGCCATGTTGCAATTGTTCAACAGCCACATGTGGCTAATGGTTATCACACTGGTCAGCACAGATAGGCAAACTAACTCTCCCTTCTCTGTGTGGATGGGGATTTCTTCATAAACAACCTAAATTCTCACAATATTGTTTTGAGCAGTCCAAGTAGCTTTAAAACAACTTTATAATACAGTTCTTTTTGAAAACTTAAGGCAATTCAATTCTATCGTATGTACATTTTTGTCATCTTGGACTCTGCCCTAAATGCATGTCTTTTCATCTTTTCTCTCATTTATTCAGCAAATAGCAATTACCCACCTATACCAGGATCCCTCTAACTCATAATAAGGCTTGGCGCTGCCTCTTCTCTTAACCATTCTCCCATATCCCAGATCTTTCTATTTGTAAAATTTCACTCTGTGGTAAGCAAGCAACCAAATCTCTTTACAGAATCCTCCATTTCCTAGCTTTAACTAAAGCTTTAGCATTCTATTTATTCTACCAAAAATCTTATCATGCTTCTTCTCACACTGAAATCTTACCTTCAGGACAAAACACAAACTTTATAGCATAACAATATCTGTTCCTCAACACTCTCTGTGGCCTCCCCTCTTATCAACCTCTTCGTGCTTAGGTTCTAGTTACAGAGAAAAACATGCATCTCCCCAGTGATACTCTCATGCCACAATGTCCTGCATTCACTCTTCCTTCTGATTAAAACACTCTTCACCTGGCTATGTACTATTCAATCCTAAATACTCAGATAAATATTTGTTCATAACAGAAATATTTCTTTATTACAAAAATTCTTTCCCAAGATAGAACTCTTTTTCCATTCCCCAAGGTGAGTTCCCACAGCATCAGATGTGTATGTATCCTCCTGCCATAGCTTTCATGACAAGTCTACAATACTATAAATAGTTCATCATTAAATATTTCTAACATTTTCCATTTATCTCTTTTGTATAGTTTCCATCTCTCTGGTGAAATTCCTCTTGATCTGTTCATGTACATTGTCCAAGCTTTCCATTAGATATATGAACGTACTAATTGGTTATTTTCAAGTCACTGCACTGTCTGATAATTCCAACATTTGAGCTGCCTCTAGGTCTAGTATGTTGACGATTTTATGTTTTGAAAACAGCTCATATTTTCTTATTTTTTTGTGTATCTCATAATTTTTGGCTAAATGCCAGACACTGTGTATAAAAGAAGAGATGGAGATAAATAATTGTTATGCCCAGAATGGGCATACCCCTTCTATTAGATCATCAGCATTGAGAGATTGAATCAATCTAATCTATACTTGATCTGGGTTTGGACTTTGTTGTAAGTCCCTACATATTTCACATTTCTCCAGTAATGAACTGCTATTTCCTTGTGATTAGTAAGGGCCCATCTGGCAGATGAATTCTCTCAGTATTTTTTTCCTATCCTCAGATTTAGCAGTCCCTGCATACATATGCCACAGAGGGAGTCCCTTTCCATGTTTCTACTCCTCCTCCAACAGTAGACTACTGTTGCTTAGTCACTATAAAACCTGTAGTTGGGTGGGAGAGGTTGCTCAATTTTCCTGCTCTACTCTCAGTGTTAGGCAGGTCCCTGTGCACTGAAGTCTTAGTGGTGATTCTCTCTCAGCAAACTGAAATCTCTCCCAAAGACAAACAACCTCTGCTTTCTACTCAGTGTCAGGTCCTAAGCAAAAACAGGTTTCCTGCACTTACCCAGGGGCCTCATGTCACATTAATATATTTTTTATTAGTAGTAAAGATGAACATTTGTAGGGCCAATGATATGGGAAGGTTTCCTAACCCACTCTGGTGAGCGATGGCTTCTGCCTGGTATCAGTCCCTCACTCGATTATGAGCATCCTAAGGATAAGATATTTATCTTCTTTGTATCACTGCATACTTGGGAATATGTCTGACATACATGGGTCAGCCAATAAGTTAACCTATGTCTACTAATAGAAAAGTGAAGAAAAATATCAAGTGAACGGTAGAAATACTTGCCTAGAAGCCAGGCGCAGTGGCTCACGCCTGTAATCCTAGCACTCTGGGAGGCTGAGGCGGGTGGATTGCTCAAGGTCAGGAGTTTGAAACCAGCCTGAGCAAGAGCGAGACCCCATCTCTACTAATAATAGAAAGAAATTAATTGGCCAACTAAATATATATAGAA
>CAUYRT010108376.1:0-14875 GCA_963574885.1 Lepilemur ruficaudatus
CCTGAGCAAGAGTGAGACCCCGTCTCTACTAAAAATAGAAAGAAATTAATTGGCCAACTAAAAATATATAGAAAAAATTAGCCGGGCATGGTGGCACATGCCTGTAGTCCCAGCTACTTGGCAGGCTGAGGCAGAAGGATCGCTTGAGCCCAGGAGTTTGAGGTTGCTGTGAGCTAGGCTGATGCCACAGCATTCTAGCCCGGGCAACAGAGTGAGACTCTGTCTCAAAATAAATAAATAAATAAATAATAAATTAAATAAATAAATAAGTAAATATTACCCAATGTATAAGATAGTAAATCTGGAAGATATAGATTTTACTTTCTGGGAGATATTATGAGAATTTGAATATTTCTGGATGGTCCATAAGATCCTTCCATGTAAATATTCCAGGATTCTACCATTCCATTTAGGCCAAAATACAGAACTGGATACATATAAATATTCCTGTTTTTGTGGTTAGATATTATTTTAAAAAGTCTTCTATCTAATCACTTAAAAAAAACCTCATTGAAAAGGAATGAAAACAATATCATCAGTAACCTGTGCTAGTACGGTAGATTTACAGGCGATTCTTTTCCTTTTTCTATTTTCCACATTTCCCAAACTTTAATTTTTCATTTTAAAAAATGAACCTAAGAGACACTTTCCAGAGAAGTAGCACAATGCCTTTCTCTAATAGAAGCTCCACATATAAATTTGTGATATATTTTTTTTCTATTTGCAAGTATAATACATGATCATTATAAAGTACTATATTCCAACATTACCAAAATATATAATGTAGAAAGTAAGCCTATGGCCAATACTTAAATTCTAATATATATTTTAAAATGTAATTTAATTCATAATACTATTATTACATTTTGGTAAACTAATGAATTAACCTTTGAATTATGGGATATGGTCAGATTCATTATCTAACTTCCAGGTACCCTTTCCCCTGGAATGTACTAGAAATACAAAGATACCCTTTTAAAAAAATTATATAACTCCTCTTAAAATTTTTTTGTAACTTAATTCAAACTGTATGTCTTCACAGTGTTACTTCATTTTATCATCTCTCTCTAATGATCAAGAAACTGGGGATTCTCTCCTGGACTTAATTCTAACCAAAAAATTCTTATCTTTAAAAAGAAAATATCTTTAGTGTAGCATTCATCGTTCTTTTTATTGTGTTATTTGTACATGTTTCCCTTCTAAGTTTATAAATTTCATAAGGAAAGGGCCTAAATCTTAGTAATCTTGGAATCTCGCAGAGCATTTAATATGGTGCCTTCTCCATAAAAGCTACTCAATAAAATATATTGATATAAACAATTTGAAAGTAAAAAGGTAGTTATGGGTCACCAAGAAAGAAAAAATGGGCAGAGCCAGGTGAGTACTTTGACTTTGGAAAAGCAGATTTCAAAAGTTTGTAAAAATTATGGGAGAAGGCAAAGATTCCAAGTCAAATGTCTTTAAAAGAGAAGGCAGCATTTCACACAGTACATGGGTCCTTAATAAATGTTTGAGTAAAGGAGTCAATGAATGATATAACTTATCAAGATAGCACAAAGAAATGGTAGGCCTTAAAAGATAGACATGGCACAGGTGGTTCAGATGAGAAAGAGTGACATCTACAGAAATCCATGTGCCTGCATACACATCTAGACCCTCCACAAGCAGCCTCTACTTTCAACTGACCAGCCTCTACCTCCAGACTTAGCATGGCTATCTTATGTGTGTTTTCTGATTTTTACTGTCTCAGTTATAGTAATTCTTTCCACACTTTTGTAACTGCCCATTTACTTGTATGTCTTTTCCACTAGTTCATGAGCTCCTTGAAGGAGGTTACTGTGCCTTGACTTGGTATCACCAACATCTAGCATAGACTAGGACATCATGCATAGTCAATAGACACCCATTCACTGTGGATAAATAAGTAAATGGTTAAACACTTAAAGGGCAAACACAGAAAGATGGAAGATAAATACATGAGGGGAACAAAAATGTAAAAGAATATCAGAAAATATAAATTTTCCTGTGTGTTGGGGTTTATGAATATATATGCATTTTTAAAGTTAAGACCAACAAAAAGAGTTTTGGGAGAAAAGTACATGATGGAATTATGAGAGGGAGAAGTTTTTGACCAAAACAGAACAAAGTAGGGAGAGAGACACACACTAATAGGACAAAAAGTGCAATGTTAACTAAGGATAGAGAGAAAATAGAGCAACTGAAGTTGTTTATCAAAGAAACATATGTAAACAAAAGAAAACCCTCAAATATTAATAGGGAAACATAAATACAGAGCAGGGAAGTCCAAGTAGAATCATACCAAATAAAAGAGTGCCTAGATGATTTAGATCAGGATACATGTCCAGGTCTAGATGAGAGCTTTATACTTTGGTTAAAATAATGACTTCTAGAAGTGGCTTAGGAAGCACTGTTGGTAATGTTTAAAGAATATTGGAGAGAAATGCCAAAATACAATTAAAGACTATTATGATATCTTGGTGGCAAGATGCAGAAATGTGCACTGGATAAGACTATAGTTAGCCCAATTGGCATCTGAAAATCAAAGGTGGCTATTTATTGAATTGAGAATAATTTAGCAAAAGTTTTTGGTGACAGAAACAAAGGCATTGTACTCAACCATGTCCTCTTTTCCTTTTTCAATTTTTAAGTCAACAATTTGGATGAATAGAGTTTTACACTTAAATGTAGAAATGTCACAAATTAGCATGCTAATGACAGAAACAAATGTCAATAGAACTCAAAAAGTTAAATCAAATTGGCTAAAGCTGGTATGATTAAATACAATTAAAAATAAATATAAGATCCTATATTTCAGTTTAGTAAATCAATAGCCTATCAACAGAAAGAGGAAGATCTTATTAAACAGTAGTTCATGTGAAAAAGACTTAGATTTGGTTGAATGTTCAATATAACGATAGAGTTGACAGAAAAGCAAATGCAATTCATTTTTTTGCCCCACAGGCAGATAAAGACTTGTTTTATTGAATGATTGGTCTATACAATTGCCGTGGCCACTATGTATACACAAGAGAGGGGGAGTTTTATTTCTTGGTCTCCATCTTGATGATCTCCTCCTTGGCCTGGAGTTGCTTTTAGTGGTACTTCTTTGTTCCCTTGATCTTAGACCTGCGGGCCTCAGCCTTATCTGCCTTCAGCCTGTGAATGTGTGACACAAGATCTGGTATTCTCATGGGACATGTCCACTTTTGAACACATTCCCCTTCACCTTCTAGTACAGGCTGTGAAACATGGGGTTAATTTTAGGTTTATGGCATTTCTGAGCAGCTGGCGCAGAATTCTCATCCTCCACATCCAGGTTCCCTTCCCGGGTAGTCAGGTATTAACAGTCCTTCTTCGCTTACCTACCTACGCCCATGTGCCTGATCTTGGTGATTTTTGGTGTCAAGCCTGCGAATGAAGTACAAACTTGCAGGTGTTCAATCCATCTTTGATCAGCTTCTGGATCTGCTAATTGGTGTTGGCCCTGTGGATTTCATCAGTTTCATCCAGGTCTAACCAGACGTCCTTTTTGCCACAGTGGAGGATGCTGGAAGCAAGACCCTTCTAAAGCTTCATGGCTGCAGTTCAGTTTTCAAGAAGCAATTTTCATGACCAGATCCCAGGAGATTCTAGTCCTGTTATACCCATACAGTGACTCATGCATAAAAATCCTTCCCAACAACCCTGCAAGGCAGATGTTTTTATTCCTTTTTATGAAGGTGAAAAAAAAATCATAGAGTGGTCAAGTCACTTGCTTATAGTCACACAGCTAGTTAATGGCAGAGTCAGAATTTGAACTCATCTGGGTTTGATTTTAAAAAATCCAGGCTCTTTCTAATGTGCCACTCATCACATTATATTCAAATAAATGCATTCTTTTTCTGATTTATTACTGTAAGAATATTAAAAGACCTATAAGGATAAAAACATTCAAAACACATGTAGTTAAACTTGTGGACACTTCTGTATTGAAAAAATGAAGATATAGTAAACAAAATATAAAATTTCATAAATAGAAAATAATCCTATGTACAATATTAGGTATTTGAAATTTGTTCTTTAGTCCTCCAGGTATGCCTTTTATTTTCTAAATTGTTCCTTATAGGCTAGAACTGTATTACACATAATTCTAGTAAGAATATGTGAAACTAGAGGTTTCAAAATGAATACAGTTTTGTAACTGAATAAAATATCACCATATATAAACTTAATTCATTCTAAGGAAAATATAAGTCATCAACTTTCAACAGGCTCAAAGAAATAGCAATAAGCATGTATAGTAATTTCATATGATAATGGATATATATGTACATATATATAAATATATTTCATAAAAAATGAAATGAACAGGGAAATAGAAATACATTAGTATTTTAGACTGCATAGTTTCTCTGGAGACATAATCACAAGTGCCAAAAACTTTTATCCAAAGTTACTGTAATAGCCACTTCTATAGCTTCAGTTGAAAAATGTTGATTTGTGGACCATTTAAATGCATGTCTCGACAAAATGTGAATAATACTTTTGACTATTTCCCTTGCCCACCAGAAAACAACCTGGCCATCTCCCAAGAGAAGGGAAATCGTGATCTCTCAGCAGAGATTTTAGTGTCTGTATTATGTGAACTTATAATGGCAATCATTTCTTAAAATAAGAGTGGACTATTGTATGAACTTTGCTACATCTGTTTCAAACACGCGCACACACACACACACAGACACATCACTACCACCACCAGCACCACCACCACAACAGGAACAAGATGCTCCTACAGTGACCTGTGGGCTGGACAATACATTTCTTGGTCAGCATCCCTGAACGGCTAGAGCTTCTGGACTGGTGGGGGAAAAATGCTCAGTATTCAGTGTGAAAGACCCGCTGTCTTAGAGAAATATGTGTTTGGTTTTGGTTTCAGCTTAATATTATCCAGTGGCTGGAAACAGGACTGCTGAACTAACAGCCAACACCAACATGTCCTTCAGCTGGGAGAGGGTCACATAGGGATTGGGTCAGGTGTTGGGAGAAGGGCGATGAAGGTGGGTTTCTGTAGTCCGTGAAGTTCATTGGCAAGGGCTAAAATTCTAGCTGGGAGGGACAGGAATATGATCTTAAATAAACTTAGTGGGGAAGAGAAGTATTTTAAAACATTCTCCAGGTTTTTTGTTCCTTCCATCCCCCTTTCCTCTAAGAAGTCTAGATTAATGGATGAAATTTTGTAATTATTTTTTATTTCCCTATGCTTTTATTATCTTTATTCTTATAGCCTGGAACTGAATTTCCATTTAAAAAATGAATGAGTGACATTATGACCTGTGTAGTGTTGTGGTTAAGAACACAACCTTTACCAGAGACTGCCTGGGTTTGAATCTTGTCTTTGCCACTTTATTTAATTAAAGTCACTTTTCTAGGCACAAGGAATGTAGCAGTAAATGAAACAGACAAAAATCTCTGCCTTCACAAACCATACTTACGGTTTTAGGACATTAACTAGTCTGTAACTCAGCTTCCTCACAAGGGTACCTACTTCTTGAGCCTGCTTTAAGTGTTAACTGAGTAGATACAAAAAAAAATATTTAGAACCAAGCTGTGCACATAGAAAGCATTTAATAAATGTTAGCTATTACATTTAAGACCCTATTCCCCCTTTTGGTTGCTGTTAACTTGTTTTATTGTGAAGTATAACACATACCAGAATCCCCAGAAGTGCCTGCACACAAGTCCTTTTCTCAGTCTCTGCTTTCAGAGAAACCCAAACTTAGACAGAGCCCTTCATTGAAGATCTATGCTCCACATGCCTTCCCTCACTCTGTGGCTTGCATTTCACTCTTTCATAGGATCTTTTGATGAAAAAAAGTTCTTAGTTTTAATCTAGGCCAATTTCTCAATCTTATGTTAAATGATTTTTGTGTTCCAGTTATGAAATCCTTTACTACCCCAATATCATGAAGACATTCTTCTATATTTGCTTCCAAAACTTTATTTTTCACTCTCACATTTAGAGTTACAGTCCATCTGGAATTAATTCTTATGTATGGTGAGGTAGAGGAATGTTTCTTATTTTTTTACATAGGAATGTATAATTGACTGTGGTAGGCAGAATGATGGCCACACAAAGATGTCCATGTCCTGATCACTGGGGCCTGTGCATATGTTACCTTCCATGGCAAAAAGGATGTTGCAGATGTGACCTTGAGATGGGGAGGTTATCCTGGAGTATTTTAGTGGACCCAATCTGATCAAATGGGTCCTTAAAATTGTAGAACCATTCCAGGCTGTGGTAAGAGGGGATTATGATTAGGGAATAATAGTCAGAGGGACATAACATTGCTGGCTTTGAAGATGGAGAACAGGATCATGAACCAATGTATTAATAGAACACGGTGGGAATGTGAGTGGCCTCTAGAAATTGGGAATGGCAGAGAACCCAATCTCTTCTAAATCCTCCAGGAAAGAATACTTTCTAGCAACACTTTGATTTTATTTTAGTCCAGTGAGACCTATGTTGTACTTCTGACCTAACTGTAAAATAATAAATTGGCATTATTTTAAGCCACTAAGTTTTGGTTATTTGTTACACAGTTATATAATAATACATTGACCCAGCATTATTTATTGAAATAACCATATTTATTGAAAAGACCATCTTTTACCCATTCTTCTGCAGCTCCACTTTTGTCATAATTGTGTGCCCACCTATGTATTGCTTGTTTCTACATTTTCTAATCTTTTCTGGTAGTCCTTATGTCTATTTTTGTACCAGTATTACACTCTTTAATTTCTGTAGCTTTATAATAGGACTTAATACTCAGTAGAGCAAATTCTCTGCTGGTATTCTCCTTAACAGTAGTAATTGGACTATCCTTGTCCCAAAATAAATTATATAGTTAGCTTGTCTATTTCAATAACAACAACAAAAATAACTTATTGGGATTTTGATTGGGATAGAGTTGACTCCACGGATCAATTCTGTAAATCAACATTTTTACTATACTGATTTTAAAAAGATCTAATTGTGGTGTATTTTTTTCATTTACTTGGTGTCTCTTAATTATGCTTATAGTTTTCTATGTAGAGGCCATGCATACCTTGTATTAGATATCCTTAAGTGTTTAATTTTATTTGATTATATTGTAAATGGCATATTTTGCCCTTATATAGAATTTATTTTTACACATTAACTTTGCATCCAATATCTTTGTTAATATACTTACCAATTTTAAAACTTCATCTGTAGATTCTTTTAGAATGTATATACAACCATATGATCTGTGAAATATTATTTTTTAAATAATAAAGATAACCTTTTATGACTGTATTTTTATGCCTCAGGGTATTAGGATAACAGTTGGTAATGTGGAACTGTTCAGTCTTTTTAATACAGACTTTATAATAAGCAAAAGTTATTCACATACTTTAAGTCAGTACATATCAAACTGTTCTTTAAATTGTAGCATTGCTTCCACAAATATATCAAAAACTGATTAATTAGTAGGTTAGCAATTCAAAATTATTTTTTATCAATTCAGCAAAGGGTGAGGCTAAATTTACCTTTCATCTCTCATAATTAAAAGGCAGACAGCTAAATAGCATCACAGAGGTTAGGAAGGATATTCACCTACCTTTTGCAGATTACCTTAGTCAAACCCTTATTACTTCATTGTTTTAAGCTTTTATCATGTTTCATAATATTGCTAGAATGCTCCCTTTTTTTCCTTTTAAATAGATTTCATTTTTTAGAGAAGTTTTAGGTTCACAGAAAAATTGAGCAGAAAGTACAGAGTTCTCACGTAACTTCCACTTCCCCCCAAATAGCCAGGAAGAGCTGATGTTACAGTTCAAGTCTGAAGACTATCTCCTGGGGATGGTCTGTCTTTTATTCTAGTAAAGCCCTCAGCTGACTGGATGAACCCAACCCACATTACCGAGGGTCAAAGTGTGCTGATTTAAATGTTGCTTTTATCCAAAGCACCCTCACAGAAACATCCAAAATAATGTTTGCCCAAATATTTGGGCACTGTGGCCCAGCACAGTTGATACACAAATTAACCATTACATATCTACCTCGTGTCACTTTGGCACTCATACTTGTCCCCTTAAACCATACTTAATCCCTGAATAAAGATAATAGTAAGGTTATACTTTTAACATGATACAACTATTGCATTTATAACTGAAAACGCACTAATCCTTTCCCCTTCAGGCATAAAAATACCAAATACCAAAGAGGATGCAAGGTCTTTGGTTGCTATTTACTCTTCTTGATATTCTGTAACTTAAATACTATGACATAAAACTAACAATGCTTAAATACTTTGATATAAAGTCAATATATATTACATAAGGGGATAAGAGATCTAAGAAAGATTATTTGCTTTGTACATGCACACACACAAACCTATTCATAAAAAAAATGAGAAAATACTTATGATAAGTACAGTCCTTGTTTCTGTAACTGGTCACACAGTTCTAACCGGTAGCATTAATAAATACCTTCTTCCACTACCCATTCTGTATTCCCTTTGCCTCAGCAAGCACCTTAGCTGGCTGTGATTCTTAATAGGGTGACACAAAACTTCATACCTAAAGGATTTAATCTTACTTGATTGTATTATAAATGACATATTTAATTTTTTACTGTTTTTTTGGCTAGTGTATGGAATTGATTTTCACTTTAAAGTACATTTATAAATTCTAAAAACTTATCTACATATTATTTTGAAATTTTTACATACACAGCCATATGATCTGTGAATGATGACAGTTTTAATTCTTCTTTTCCTGTCCTTATAACATTTATTTCTTTTTCTTGCTTTATTGCACTATCTAGAACCTCTAATAGAGTATGGAATAAAAGTGGGGAGAGCAGGTCTTACTCTTGATATTGAAGAAGAACTTTTACCATTCTCCTATGAAGTATGATGTTCGTTGTATGTTTTTTTTAGAACTACTTGTGATCAGAAGTTGGAAGTTTCCATCTATTATTATTTTGTTAGAAGTTTTTAAATTATACCTTTTATTTTTATATAAATGTGATTAACCAGCAGTTGTAAGAAATAACACGGAGGGATTCTGTGTATTCTTGACCCAGTTTTCTCCAATGGCAACACATCTTGCAGAATGATAGTACAATATCACAATCAGGACCTTGACATTATAATCTACCAATCTTATTCAGATTTGTCCTGTTTTACTTGTACCTGTTTGTGTGTATGTGTATGTATTTAGTTTTATACAATCTTATTTTATTTGTAGATTCCTGTATTCAACACCAGAGTCAAGATACAGAACAGTTCCATCATTGCAATGATCCCTCGTGTTATCCTTTTTATAAGCACATTTTCTTTCCTCCTACCCTCCCCCAGGCTGCTCCACTGTCCCTAACCCCTACTAAGTACGAATCTGTTGTCCACTTCTAAAATTTTGGTTTTTAAAAATTTTGCATACATCTAATCATATAGTATTTAACCTTTGGGGATTGGCTTTTTTCACTCAGAATAATTCGCTGGAAATCATTTAAGTTGATTCATATAGAAATAGTTAATTCCTTTTATTGATAAGTAGTATTCCATAGTATGGCTGTACCACACATTGTGTAACCACTCACCCATTGATGGGCAGCTGGGTTGTTTTCAGTTTTTAGTTATTATGAATAAAGCTGCTATGAACATACATGTATAGGTTTTTGTGTGAACATAAGTTTTCGTTTCTCTAGAGTAAATGTCCATGAGTGCAGCTGCTGGGAGTTTTATGTTTAGTTTTATAAAAGCGCCAAATTATTTTTCCCAGTGTGGCTATACCGAAGAGTTCGTTTTTTATCATGAATGAATATTGAAGTTGATCAAATGCCTTTTTCTTCATCTGTTTAGAGAATGTTATGGTTTTTCTTCTTTCATTTGCTACTGCAGCAAAATATACTGATTGTTCTTTGAATTTAAAAGAACTTCGCATTCTGAACAAAATATGATTGTTTAGGATGGACTATGCTTTCTATAATATATACTGTTGTACTTAGTTTGTTAATGTTTTGTCTAGAATCTTTTTGCCTCTGTGTTGATTACAGCAACTGTCTTGAAATTTTCTTAAAATATCCTTTGGGATGTTTTTCTTCCTTTTTCCTTCCTTCCTTCCTTCCCTTTCCTTCCTTCCTTCCCTTCCTTCCCTTTCCTTCCTTCCTTCCTTCCTACCTTCCTTCCTTCCTTCCCTTTCCTTCCTTCCTTCCTTCCCTTTCCTTCTTTCTTTCTTCTTTCCTTTCCATCTTTCTTTCTTTCTTTTTCTTTTCAGACAGAGTCTCACTCTGTTGCCCTCGCTGGAGTATAGTGGAGTTATCATAGTTCACTGCAACCTCCAACTCCTGGGCTCAAGCAATCCTCCTGCCTCAGCTTCCCAAATAGCTGGGACTACAGGCAAACACCACCACACCTGGCTAATTTTTTCTCTTTTTAGTAGATACAGGGTCTTACTTTTGCTCAGGCTGGTCTCAAACTCCTGAGCTCAAGTGATCCTCCACGTAGGCCTCCCAAAGTGCTAAGATTACAGGTGTGAGCCACCGTGCCTGGCCAATTTCCTAACTACGTGGTAACAGTTGCTGAAACCTACTGGAGATACAGAATTTTGTGGAAAGGATTTTAATTTTTGATGAATTATGAAACTATTCACATTTTCTAATTTTTCTTCAGATTTGGAAAGTTCTGTTTTAGGAAGCTGTCAATTTCATATACATGTTCAAATTCACTGCCATAAAAGTGCTCACAATGTCGTATTATTATCTTTATTGTCTGCAGAGTCTTTTGTAATATACTCTTTGTGATTCCTTTTATGTTTAAATATTTACTTGTACATTTATTCTTTTCAATATTTTTCATGTTTTCCTGCTTGTCCATCCAGGTTTTCAGTTTTCATTTGCCTGACAATGTCTTTATTTTGCTGTGGCCAACACACCCTGCTGTGGCCCTGATGAGTCATGCCCTTGAATAATGCCCTACCCCTGAGTGTGGGTGGAACCTGTGACTAGTTTACAACCAGTGGGATATAGAAAAGGATACAGAAAAGATGTCACTCTCTTGGTTAGATTATATTATAAGGCAAAGTTGAAGAGTTTCACAGAAGTAAAGAAAGTCCATAAACAACTGACTTTAAATTTATCCAAAGTGAGATTTTCCTGGCTGGGTCTGACCTAATCAAATGAGTACTTTAAAAGGGGTCTAGAGGTCAGAGATGAAGCAGCAGGGACTCCCTCTCTGTTTCTGGCTTTCAGGAATCAAGCTGCCATGAATTCTACAGCTGCAAGGGAATTATTTCTGCCAAAAACCTGATGGAATTTAGGAGTAGATCTTTCCCTAGATGGGGCTTCAAGAAGCCACCTGGGACACCTTGATTTCAGCCTTGTGAAACCCTGATCAGAGTCCCTAGCTAAGATGTGCCTAGACTTCTCACCTAAAGAAACTGTGATATAATATTAAATGGTATTGTTTTAAGCCATTAAATTTGTGGTAATTTGTTACATAGCAGTAGAAAACTAATACATTCTCCTTTATACTTGAAGGATATTTTTGCGGGATGTAGAATTCCAGATTGGCAATACTTGCTTTTCAGAACTCTGTAGATCATTTCAACGTGTTGTGCCTATTATTTTCTCTACTACTAAGTCAGCTTCCAGTCAAATTATTGCTGTTTGGAAGATAATCTCACTTTTTCTTGATATTTTTAAGATTTTTCTCTTTGATTTTCATCAATTTGCCATGATGTGCCTAGACGTATTTTTAAAAAATTTATTTACTCTGTGTAGGATTCATAGGGCTTTTGAATTCTTCTTAAAGATATATATAGTTGTCTGACATGTATCCAGAACATTGCAAAATAACTTTGATATTATATTAGGGATTGAGATATTAAAAATGTAACACTAGGCTAAATCTTAATCCCCATACTTCTGTGGTTTAGTCTCTTATGAACCTATAGTGTTAGGGTATTTACCAGAGCTACTCCCCATCCTTTGGGTAGCACTGTAATCCAACTTTTGACCTTCATCTAGCTGAAGGTATCAAAAACTCTGCTCAACTTTTTGTTTATCTCTTCCATGGTTGGCAGACACTCTCAGGAGAAAAGTGACCATGTTTGCAGGCTCATCCCTGTGACACCACACCTGTGCCTGTCCTTCCTTTCCTGTCTTGGCCCTGATGATTGCTGTCTTGTTAGATTTCTACTGTCAAAATTCAAATAAATTTTTAAAATATTTTTTCTATATTTTATAATTGGTCCTAATATCCTGTCTTCCATTGCCAGAATCTGTGAGTTCACTACTGATCCCAAGAAACCTATGCTTCTGTAGCTGTCTTTCAACTTACTGTGGTCCCTATTATAGGCTACTAGCTCTAAAATCAGTTCCCAGAATATGTTTCAGATCCTTAGACTTATTTTTTAGCACAAATTTTAATCAATAATAACTTAATTTTAAACAATGACTTATTAATTGCTTACAATATGAATAGTCTGAGTGGGGATCTATTGGAAATAAAAGAAATATAAAACTAGTCTTATGTTGTTACCTAGGTAAGAAACAGGAAACAATTGAAAAAAATAGGCTCTATTCAATGAATATCACTTTATATCCATTGGATGACTGTAATAAAAGAGACAGATATCAATAAGTATTGGCAAGAATGAGGAAATGTCAGAACACTCATACGCTTCTGATGGAAATGTAAAACGGTGTAGCCACTTTGTAAAACATTCTGGCAGTTCCTCAAAGGTTCAACACAGAGTTACCATATGACCAGCAACTCCACTCTCAGGTATACATCCAAGAGAAATGAAAACATGTCTATTAAAAGAACAGGTACATAAAAGCATTCATAATAGCATTAGTTATAATAACCAAGAAGTGGAAACAATGCAAATATCTATCAACTGATGAATGGATAAATAAAATGTGGTATATCCATACAATAGAATATGATTCAGCAATAGAATGAAGAATGAAGTACTAATACATGCTACAACATGGGTAAACCTTGAAAACATTTTGCTAAGTAAAAGAAGCTAGTCATAAAATACCACATATTGTACGATTCCATTTATATTAAATGGCCAGAATAGCTAAGTCTGTAGAAACAGAAAGTAGATTAGTGGTTGCTCAGGTATAAGGAGATTGGGGCATGCGAGGAGTTACTTCTAATAGGAATGGAGTTTCTTTTGGGGTTGATAAAAATGTACTAAAATTGATAATGGTGACAATTGCACAACTCTGTGATTAAAAACCAGTGAATTTTATATACTTTAAGTGAGTGAATTGTATAGTACGTGAATTATATCTCAATAAGCTGTTATATAAAAAACCAAATAAGTTATAAACTGTAGTGCTGACTATAAGTACAAAAGGAATTCAAAAAAAGTGTGGGATTTGTAATGTTAAAAGAAAAAGCTAAAATTCATACTGTTTTCAGTAATCTCCCCCTCTTCTGTTGGTGAAAATGAGTTGTTTTGCATACTTGCATTTATCTTTTTTGTGTTTTTAGAGATAACAGATTTTAACAGTGAGTCATATGTTTATGAGATTTAAATATCATTTGAAAATATCCATGAACAGACTCCCAAGAGAAAATTAATTTTCAAGGAAAAGTGTTTGCTTCAAATTTTTCTAATGCAATTTTAGCCAGCTGACTCCTTGATACTTCTCTGACCAGAAGTCTGCTAATGAACATTGGTAGAATTATTGGCTGCTTCTATAGTAGAATTTTTAAAAATGTAATGAGACTAGACACTGAGTATAAGAATATTTGAACATCTAGGCCACATAGCCAGACCTTGTCTCTAAAAAAAATTAAAAAAAATAAAATTAGCCAGGAATGGTGGCACATGCTTGTAGTCCAGCTATTCAGGAGTCTGAGAGGCAGGAAGGTCACTTGAGCTCAGGAGGTGGAGTTTGCAGTGCATGATCACATCACTGCCCACCAGCCTGGATGACACAGTGCGACCCTGTCTCTAAAAATAGAATATTTGAATATGAGTGAAATGAAGACTCATTTCCTAGGTTTATTTCTGGGTATTCTGATTTTCTCACACTGTAAGACATTAAAACATTTGTTTATGACTTAAGGGTTAGCTTTTCCTTTTAGTAAGCTTTAGGAAGAATCAATTAATTCCAAAATTCATGTAGTCAATGGCAATTCACTTCTTTTTTCTTTTACAATATGATATGACACTGTGGGAGGCTGAGGTGGGAGGATCACTTGAGATCAGGAGGTCAAGACCAGCCTGGGCAACATAGTGAGAACCCAATCTCTACAAAAAAAAAAAAGAAAGAAAGAAAAGAAAAGAAAGCAAAAAATATATGATATGAAAATTAAGGGACTAAAAAAGAACTTAAACTGAGAAAATGTTCGAAGTACATTCAATATGTCTATATCTAAGTTATCAAGGTTCACAGATAAAACATTATTTATTCCAAAGTGTTTATTTGCAAACTACTCTTTGGGGAGGCCTGATAATAATAGTAATAACAGAGTGAGGTCATTTACTCTTAGACCAAAATTATAAGTTTCATCTCATCATTTGCAGAGTGATTATGGTAACTATAAGAATTGATGACCTTGGCCGGGTGTGGTGGCTCACGCCTGTAATCCTAGCACTCTGGGAGGCCGAGGCGAGCCTCCCAGATCACTGAAGGTCAGGAGTTCAAAACCAGCCTGAGCAAGAGCGAGACCTTGTCTCTACTATAAATAGAAAGAAATTAATTGGCCAACTAGAGATATATGGAAAAATTAGCTGGGCATGGTGGTGCATGCCTGTAGTCCCAGCTACTCGGGAGGCTGAGGCAGAAGGATCACTTGAGCCCAGGAGTTTGAGGTTGCTGTGA
>CAUYRT010108378.1:0-36275 GCA_963574885.1 Lepilemur ruficaudatus
GGGTATAGAATACAGTGCAGGGAAGCTAAATCTGGGAGGTTCAATAGTGGGGTTCTGAGCATGCTGGTTGTAATGTGAATCGAGCTATAAGATAAAATACAGGACATCTAGTTAAATTTTAATTTCAGATAAACAACAAATACTGCAATTTGAGATATATTTAAAAATTATTCATTGTTTATCTGAAATTCAAACTAACTGAGTGTTTTATATTCTTATGATTATTTGCTAAATTTGGCAACTGTAGAATGAAAGTAACATAATGTTGGTTTGAGAAAAGCACCATCGTCTTCTTGGATTTATTCTTGTCTGCTTTTACAGCTAAAGGGATAAACAGCTTCAGCATTTTTCTTTGACCACAGAAATGTTTTTGCTTTTTCTCTATATAAATTCATTGACATTATTACACTCTTAAACATCAGTTCCTCCATCGAGTACTTAGTATGCACACTGTATTGCACCAAGTCCTAAAGATGATGTAAAGAATATGAGAAAATTACTTCCCTATTGAACTTATGTTCTTGTAGTACAGCTAGGACGCGCATGCAAACTAGCAAAGACACAACACAGAACATGTTAAGTGTCATTAAAGAACATGAAAAGTATGAGAGAGTTTCAAAGGAAGAAAAATAGTATTTCCAGTTTATGTGCGTGAAAGCTAAAAGCTATGTGAAAGCCTAAGAAGTGACTTCTGTTTTCTGTCAATATGCCATAATAAATATTGTCCAACCACAGAGCACATAGAAATGCTGGATAAAATCTAGAAAACAGACTTCTGTAAGCAGAGCTTAGCTCACCTGAGGATAGGGCAGTTCTCCAAGGGTTGCTAAAAGAGTGGGTAAGATAAAAGAGAAAGGGAAAAAGAAGGTGCTAACAACCTGCATGGTTTGCTAAAACACAGCAATGACTCTTCATGAGCTATTTATTGATTTTAATAAGCTAGAAGCTCACTACACCTGTATAGGGCACTTCCCATGAATGGAGCTTGCAGAACAGGAAATTGCTCTGGATGAGTCAGTGATTGAATGGTGAGTGAGTATGAAGGCCTAGGACATTACACTATGCTACAGTAGACTTTGTAAACACTGTACACTACATTAAATTTATAAATAGAATATTTTTCTTTCTTCAATAATAAATTAACCTTAGCTTACTAGAACTTTTTTACTTTATAAATTTTTTAATTTTTTTAAAATTTTTGACGCTTTTGTAATTACACTTAGCTTAAAAACAAACATATACAGCTGCATAAAAATTATTTTCTTCCTTTATATCCTTATTCTATAAGTTTCTCTCTATTTTAAAATTTTTAATTTTTTTTTTTTACTTTTTAACTTTTTTGTTAAAAACTAAGACATAAAAATACATTAGCCTAGGCCAACACAGGCTCAGGATCACCAATATCACTGTCTTCCACTTGCACGTCTTGTTCCACTGGAAGTTCTTTTCAGGGGCAATAATAATATGCATGGAGCTGTCATCTCCTATGATAACAATGACTTTTTCTGGAATACCTCCTGAAGGACCCATCGGAGAGTGTTTTATAGTTAACTTCTTTTTTTTAATAGTAAAAATAGTATACTCTAAAATAAGAAAAAAAAATATAGGACAGTAAATACACAAACCAGAAATATAGTCACTTTTTATCACAAAATATTATGTACTGTACATAATTATATGTGCTGTACTTTTACATGACTGGCAGTATAGCAGATTTGTTTACACCAGCATCACCACAAACATGTAACACGTTGCCCTATGATGTTATGGCAGCTATGATGTTACCATGCAATGGAAATTTTTCAGTTCCATTATAATCTTATGGAACTACAGTTGTATATATAGTCCATCGGTGAACAAAATGTCACTATGTGGTGCACGACTGTACATAATCCTCTATGGGACCATCAAAGGGTGTTCAATGCATGGACGCCTTGAGGAGCTAAATTTCAGCAATAAATGAATGAACCTTACATAATGGAGCAACAAGCCCACGTAGCTCCCATGCTGGGAGTATATAACTTGACCGTGAACTAGTGAGCAGCAAATGGCCTGTCATAGATAGAAAGACTTTGCAGGAATAAGGAGAAATCAGCTCAGCTTTTAAAAATACTGTAGGTTGGCAAAGAGAACTGGAAGAGCCTTAGAAGCAAAAAAAAAAAAACAACAATCAATGTGCCTGACAATTTCTCCCACAGCTTCTTGAACTTTGCTGAGAGAAGAGGCAGTGGAATAAGAGTATTAAACCAAATTCATACAGTCTTATGCCTCTTGGGATACAATGTTTCCAGAGCCCTGCTAGAAAATGAATCCAATGGTAAAACAAGATTATTCAAAACTGTGGCCCAAACCAGTGCAACATGACCCCTCATAGAATTTGAGCGATGAGCCCCTCACCCTGGCTACTATGCGTGCCAACTCTGAGATAGAAACTTAACGTTTAGAGTTAAATAGAAATTATAAGCTATATTAAGAAATAGCAAGATGGGACATATACTCAAGAATGAAAGTCAATAGAAACAGACCTACAGATGATTCCAATTTTTTTAATCAGGAAACAGTGCGTTGAAACAAGTATTATAAACGTGTTAAAGGATTTGTTAAAAAAAAAAAAAAAGACGGATATAATGAATGAAGAGGAATGGAATTTCAGGAGAGAAATAGAAATGCTTTAAAATAAACAAATAAGAATCTAGAAATAAAGCATAAAATATCTGAAATTTTAAAAACTTTTGCAGCAACAAGGACTAGAGGAAAACCTCGTCAATGTGATGAAGGACATGTATAATAAAACAGTAGCTACTTAAGTAAAATGTCAAATGCTTTTACTTAATATAAGAAACAAGGCAAAGGCCCACTTTCAACTTTTCTAACCAAATTTTGCTGGAGTCTACAAAAGCTATTAGAATAAATAAACAAATTTAGCAAGGTCATAGAATACAAAGCCAATATTTTAAAAATCCATCTTATTTCTCTATATTAGCCACAAACAATTGTAAAATAAATTTTTAAAAATACCATTTATGTCAGCAGCAAAGAACACAAGATACTTAGGAGGAAATTTAAGGTAAAATATGCCAGTACTAAAAAAGGAAAACTGCCAAAGTTTTCTGAGGAAAATTAATAAGGAGAAAGATAGTGTATGTTCATGAAGGAGACTGGTCTTATGAGAGGCTGCCACGAGGTGACTTCTCATTCACTGTGGCTCTTGCGGCACGGGATTCTGCTTACTCTCCCCTGCACACCCTCCTCCTTCCCTGCCCCTACTTCCTTTGTCACAGCTCTAGGCTATAAAACTCTAAAACATAATTGTTGCCCTCAAGTAACTTACAATCTTTACAAAGACCATAGTTTTCTTAGTTCTGGCAATGAAATATATTTATTAATTTTTCTAGTGTTGGCCCTGAAGGCAAAATAAATACCTGAAAGTTAAGTCTTCATCTACTTTGTCTATTCAAAATATTCTATTATGAAATCCAAATAAAAATCCTGAATCAAACAAAAGGAAAATCAACAGGTTATTTGCAGTTTTAATGACCACTGCATACTTAAAAACAACTCATTTGCTACCAAGTTAAAAAATATGCATTTGCCGTATTCAATAATAAATCAAGGACCAAATGAACTATAATAAAAATTTAATATACATTTAACTGGATCTAATTATCATTTAATATGATGTTTAAAACTTTTTAATGGTGTTTTTATTGTGTCATACTGGAAGGTGCCTTTTGAACAGGAACTCAACTTGAGTGAATGAATCCTACTCTTAATAAGCACAATTTTTCAGCACTAATTTAATAAGGATTTCAAAAATTCGATAACTGGTGGGAGATTTTCATTAAATCTAAATGGGCTCAGCAAACTAATAAAAGGCATAAATTCAGTTTATCAGATTGAGCAGTTTCTAAATGGCCATCTCATTTGAGTCTTAGCTGCAAATAAATATATCCATAGATAGATATAATTGTTTTAAATGTTACTATTTGTAAATTAAAACATAAAAAGTAGTACTTCTATAGTAAATGGTTAATATAAATAATCAAGAGTAGATATTTAATTTAGATTTAATACTATAAGACACATTTTTATGTGTTATATTGTTATTGCATCTTACAAACTATGTTCTTCAGTTAAATGGGCTTGATACTCAGCATGTGTCTAATGCTTGCAATAGCCTGCAAGTTTGAATTTATAGTGTCAAAATAATGATCTCTATTACCTGGAGGTGTGGATCGAGGTCACAAATGAGAGGATCATAATTCTCATGTGTTTCTTCTACTGTTAAAGTAGAGATATGAGTAATTTTGAGAAATTAAGCATTTCAGCACAATCTTTTTAGATATGAGCATTTTTATTTTATACACTCTTACGTTGAAGAGGAGTAAGTTTTGAAAGACTAATCAAAATATGGAAAGTTTGGGTAACTTCAGAACCTTATTGCTGTTGAAGGCAAAATTAAAGGACTGGAAGGTCCCTTTTGAACAAGAACTTAAGAGAATGAACCCTGTGTTTTATAGACACAAGATTTGCATATAAAAGAGCAAATATCTAAAGGCAAAGGGGAAAGAGAGTAGTAAATGGAGCTCACTTCAAACAACTCTGTCAGTCATCAATTATGAAACTTACTAAAGTAAGACACTCTCACTAATACCTTCTCTTCATTTCTAATGTCTTTAACTAATTAAGTTAAATTCATTATAGATAGGTTAAAATACAAAATATTTCTCTTAAGTAAAATGTATCTATTTTTTGCAACATTTATATGGTGTATAATTGATGGCAGCATTGATTTTCAATTTATGCTTATTATTTTAGTGATATGTACTTCCAGATAAATAATTTAACTGAAAGATTTTACATACTGACATAAAATACATGACATTTCTATCCCTGCATCATAGATACCTTATCAAGTTTATTTAATTATGAATGTATTGTAAGGTTATTATGATAGGAGGTAAGCTTATTTATAAGCTTAAAACCATTGGGTTATTTTTTTTTATTCATAAAGCCTCTTGTGCCAGAATTGGCTAACTGTCCAACAAAAATTCATGATTTCTCTCAGTAATGTAAGAGTTCCTATTGAAAAGCAGCTGTCTATCCAAAGTCTACAATTCCAATCCTTTGCCACCTTTCAGTAGGGGCACATGTAATGTCAGTCAAAGTGATATATGTCACTTCACACTAAAAAACAATAGCTCTGCTCCATTCACACTCTTGTTTCCTGCCAACTAGATGCAGAAGACTTCAATGCCCTAAGGTTGGTGAACATATAAGATGGGAGGAGCTTAAGGCCCTGAATCACTGGATACAAGGCTACTTATCCAAGAAGAGCACCTGTACTGGACTATTGTTTGAGCAAAAAATAATCTTCAGTTATATAAATCCACTAAAAATTGTGTTTTGTTTGTTAATTTTACAGCTTCTGATATTATCATAGTTAATATAGGTATCGGTAATTTCAAGTGGGATACTTTCTTTAATAAATACCTCGCATGTGTGGGATTGGCTTAGTGATCAGGCAGTAGACAATAAGGAAATTGAAATTGGAAATGGAAAAGATGAAAAACTGGAACAAGCACTGATAGAATATTTGGTAAAACTGTCAACATCAATATATTGGAAGTCATCCAGCTTGTAGATCTAAGGAAAGAGGTTACAAAAAGTCAAGAATGTTAATATAATAGTATAAATTGATTATTACCTCTTCTTATATTTTGTATTGTCATGTGTTTTAATTCTTCACATATTTTAAGCATTGCAAATAGTTACTGTTGTTGTTTTGTATGAACAGCATATGATGGAATTTGCCCTCATGTTTATCTTTACTTCTCAAATTTTCATGTTTCTATCTCAAATTATTTCACTTCTGCCTGAGGAATTCCCTAAGTATTTGTGTTCATTCAGATCTGCTGATGGTGACTTGTCACATTTTGTTAGCTTGAAAATGTCATTAATTATTTCCTCTACATTTTTGGAGGATTATTTTGTTTGATATAGAATTCAAGTAGGCTTTTTTTTTCCTCTAGCATTTTTGAAGTGTCATTCTACTGATTTCTGGACTCCATCATTTTTGCTGAGTAATTTGCAATTAGACTTTGAAGGCAAAGTGTCATTTTTACTTTTGCTGCTTTGAAATTTTTCTATTTGACTTTGATTTCAAAGTTTTGCTATGATATGCCTCGTTGTGATTTATTTGTATTTATTTTGATTGAGGTACAGTCTTTCTATGAGTCTATTGAATCTTTCATCAATTTTGGAAAATTATTGGCTATTATCTACTTAAATATTGCCTCAGCTACATTTTCTCCCCACTTCTGGAACTTCAGATCATATCCATGTGTTTCATATATCTCTAATGTCCTTTCTCTTTTGAGGATTCAAGATGTATATTTTCTATTGAATGTTATCTTCTGCTATTTCCAATTTTTTTATAGAGCTCTTAACTTCAGCCTTAAATGTCAATTTGTTTTTCAATTTCTGATTCCCTAGTAATATTCTTTAACTTGACATCTTTTTCTCATATTTTCCTCTATGTTATTGAATGTATTAATTATAGTTATGTTAATATTCCTATCTGCTAACTCTAATAACTAGATCACCTCTGTATGTGCTTCTATTGTCTGTTTTTCCCCTGTATTTCTGATTATATACCCCAATCTCATAGAATTCCTAGTGGTATTTAAAGAAATAGAATGAATTGTATGTAAAAAAAAAATGTGGTGACTTCAGAGAATATTGACTTCATTCAGAAAAGGTTTTTTCCCCCTCTTTACTCTTGTCAGATAAAGTTGAGGGGTGTATCTGTCATCTGCATCTACTAAGAGATTGAGCTAAGTAGAGTCTGGATTACAGTTTTGTTGAGACTCCTCTGGTTTGTACTCATTCCTGTGCTTATCTCCTCAGTGTTTTCATCCAACATCCAGGCATGTTCACTAAGGCCCCTTCCCCTAGTAGATCTGGAACAGGATGCCTGTGTAAGAGAGGTAACAGTAGGCCAGGTTGTGCAGGGTTTATAGGCCATTGTGAGAACTTTGGCTTTTATGCCAATTGAAATGGGGCACCAATGGAGGTTTTTAGCAGAGAAGTGACATGAAAATAAACTATGTTTTAAATGGTTCACTTAGTTGCATTACTGTGAGTAAATTGGAAAGAAGCGAGTTTGAGGTAAGAAGACCATTTAAAAGTCTAGGAAGAACATTTAGATGTCTGTAGTCTATAGATGGTAATTAGATAACAAAGAAGTGGTTA
Organism: Lepilemur ruficaudatus; assembly: GCA_963574885.1. Lineage (NCBI taxonomy): Eukaryota > Metazoa > Chordata > Mammalia > Primates > Lepilemuridae > Lepilemur > Lepilemur ruficaudatus. The sequence goes on from CAUYRT010108378.1 coordinate 7,255, forward strand.
AGGTGCTGTACATACTTTGAAATTATAACAAACAGGATTTTCTGATGATTGGATATAGGATTAGACAGAAAAAGAACAGTTAAGGATGAACTCAAGTTCTGGGCAGAGTACTTGAAAGGATTATGGACAACTAATTAAGATGGAGATGACTTTTATAGAGTTTGGGAAGGATGGGAAAAGGGACAGATTGGGAGTTTGGTTTGGGATTCACTAATTGAAGGCAAGTAGATATAAAAACATTTTATTCAGGGGAAAGATCTGGCTAGAGAGAAAAATTTGTGAGTGGCATTTCATTTCACAATGGAAAATGATCTAAATAAAACATGGAGAACCCCTAAGTACATGGAAACAAATTGAGAATTGAGAATGTTTACTAGGGAATAGTTTTTTCTTCATTTCTACCATTATTTTGAGGCTATGCTGTCCATGAAGAGCTATCAAAACTCCAATAAAGAAAATGTTAGTTTTGCAAGGAAAAATGAACTTACTGATATCCAAGAAACGTTAAAACTTTTAGCACATATTTTTTAACTATCAGTAAGATCTAGGCTGCCAAACTCAGGCTGATGTAAAAAATCTTCAGGACATTTAGATTTCTATCTAAAATAACTGGATTTTACCACTATGGTACATCCATTCCCTATTCTTGTACGAACTTTAGTTGTTTCTAAGTCTGTCTTTTCCATTATCACATCACTTCTTACAACCCCAAAATTTTCAATATAATTTTATGTCAGTAGAAAAGCAATAAATTAGTTATGACATAACTTTCAATTTGGGGAAAGAAAATAAGCTGCTAAAATAGAGATTAGGGTAAGAGACTGAAAAACAAAACAGTAGATAGTTCATCATAATTGGCAATCAAAGATCTAGGGAACAGCTATATGTGAAGTTGAATGATTTTGACAACAATGTTAAATAGGCTGGTGATACTTGATTTGTTTTTCAATTTCTGAACAGAACCGCACTTAGAGAAAAAGAGGAAAATTATAAGATACATCTGAGAACATTTCAGAATGTCAGCTTCTCCATTTCAAATAATTTGGTAATAAAAAAAGAATACATGAAGTTATTATTAGTTTAGGAATTCCTATTTAAAATTTTAGAATATAAGTGTGATATACCTACATGTATATCATCTTTATTTATATATTTTTTTATATCTTAACTATAGCATTTATTTTGTAAATAAACTATATTAAAACTTGGCATAAATTACAGTATTTCTATAATTAATAGATATTTTTAGATTCAAAGCACTGAAAAGTGATAAACCATAGAGAGCCAAACTCATCTTAAAAACTAATCTATGTACAATCTAGGAACTGTATATCCAATCATCTATCACCTTTGGTAAAAAAAAATAATTTGTGTGTGTGTGAGTATAAGCCAGATAGATTTTCAAAAATTGTTAATGTTAAAGAAGAGTAGTAAATTGTGTCTAGAATTATTACAAAGCAATAGTAGAATCTTTCTAAGATATGATTTCCATCTTATGCCAAGAAGCAGAATACTATTTTTAAAAAATACAGTAATATGAATGTTAAGAACTCTGATTTCAAAATACATCCAAAATCCTACCGTGTACAACCCAGGGTCTGGACCACCATCATTGCTCATCTGTTTCATTTCAGTAAACTTCCAACTGTTCTTTCTACTTCTTCCTGTGGCCACAAACCCTTTATTCTCAGCATAACAACTGGAATGATCCCTTTAAAATGTTGAGATCACGCCCCTCTACTGCTCTAACTTTTCTCTTTCTAATATTCACTGCAGTCACTCAGCTCCTGTCTCCTGGCTCCCTTGCTGTCTATCCTCCATCACCCCAGGCATACTTCTACCTCAGAGATTTTGAAAGGTAGCCGAATATGCTACCCCCCCCAAAAAAAGCCACTTTAGCATAAGTATGTTTTAAGCAATTAAAACTTCCCTAAATTTTTAGGAAAGTTTTTCTTATATCTGCTTCTTCTCAATTGCCTTAAGATACCCTCTCCCCATCTGCCTAAAAGCAAGATATAAATTTACAAAGGCGTCTCTCCTCTCCTTTCTACTAGGAAAGACAAAAGTTAATCACCAGAGATGGACTTTAGATCCTTTTTCTATGGTCTGAATGTTTGGATACCCCCAAAATTCATGTTGAAACCTAATCCCCAAATGTGATGATATTAGGAAGTGGGGCCTTTAGGAGGTAATTAGGTCAGGAGGCTGAGCTCGCATGAATGATATTACTACTCTTATAAGGGGCTGAACAGATCAGAGTTCTTGCTTTCCACCATGTGAAGACACAGCTAGAAGGAGCTATCTATGTACCAGAAACAGGACCTCACCAAATGCCAAATCTGCTGCTGCTTTAGTCTTGGACTTCCCAGCCTCCAGAACTATGAGAAACAAATTTCTATTGTTTATAAGCATGAACTGATTTAAAAAACAAACAAACAAAAAAAAACCAGTTTATGGTGTTTTGTTATAGCAGCCCAAATGGGCTAAGACAACTTTGGACCCTTAGCAGTCTAGATACTGCATGAGAAAAATCTATATAACAGACTTTATTAGCTAACATTTACCCACCATTACTTTCTCATATATCTGCCTTCCCACAATTTCCCTCCAGTAGAGACACAGAGTCCTTTTCCTTTCTCTTGTCACTTCTCTAAATATTTATTGTTTTTCTATGAAGATGCTACATAAGCCAGAGTGCTAAGCCATCTCTATGAGAGTTACTGTTTCCCTGAGTTTCCTCCCATGTATTTATGAAATATACATATTAATAAAGTTCTGTTTGTATTTCTCCTGTTAATCTGTCTTATGTTACAGAGGTTCCAGAAGAGAATTTAGGAGGGTAGAGAGAAAAATTTTTTCCTCCCTTACAATTTGAATCAATTTCGTCTCCACACTGTAACTGCCTAAACTATCCCCTACCTCTTTCAGGTTTTTGACCAAATATCACCTTCCAAATGGGACCTACTCTGCCTTCACCATGCCCCTAAAACTCCCAATACCCCTTATTCTTCTCTGCTTCTTTTTCCTAGTGCTTATCACCTAACATACATGTAATTTACTTATTTTTTATGTTTATTATTACAATTTGCTCTTCCCTGCCAGAAGGAGAGCTCTAAGAGGGCTGGAATCTTGGCTATTTTTTTCATTGATATATCCCAAATGTTTAGAATTGTGCCTATCACTTAGTGTTTGATAAAGGCTTAACTAATGAATGAATTAAAACTTCAGCTTCAACTTGAAAATATTACTAAAAATATTTTCTGAAAAACAGGAGAAATAAAAATACAATATCATTTTTATAAAAGATATCATATTTTTAAAACTGTAATATCATTTTCTTAAAAAGAGACATCACAGACCAAGTTGTACCTGTTTCCTTTAGATTCCAAGCTCATTTCATCACTTATTTCCCATATATATGTGTTTCTCATTTGCCTAAAATTGCTCCTTAAGAAATCACACACACACACACACACACACACACACACACACAAAAAAAAACAGAAAACTACAATTAGTTGAGTTTGTTTTGGTGGAGAAATAGGAAGAAGGCTAAATTGAAAAATAAAAGTGTTTTATTTACTGACATAGTGGGAGTGTTCTAATGGATGTATGATTACATTGTATATGTTTGATGTTTGTGTTTATTTGAAAAGAGCCATAGTCGTCTTGTTTCTTTTCTTTACAAGGTAAAATAAACCGACACGGTGTTTATTCTAAATTTCTTTATGACTTACTTCTGTAGTACTATGACATAACATGATATAAAGAAGAGCATTAAAAAGACTTAATAAATAAGTTATTAAATTTTTTTTAAAGTTTTAGAAAGTTGGTTTGTGGCATTGATAAAAAGAGCTGTAAACAAACACATACCTCATCATTAAAATATTACTTTTCAGATAATATAATAAAATCATATTAATATATTAATGTAAGGTAAATATAGCATTATTTATATTTTCTAGAAACAAATTTTCATTATGCCAATCAAAAAAAATGATGATCAGGCATGATTCATCAGATTTTTATGCCCCAAATCCTAATGTAATAATAAATACATAAGGAAGAATCAGTCTACTTGATTGACTCAACAAAGTGCATTACTGTCCGCATTCCTACTAGAAAAATACATCCTGAATGCTGCCAACTATTCTTTAAGGGTCCTCACAGTTCTGCTCAGTGTGTGCTGCAGAAAATCATCAGCCAGAATACATACCTTTTTCAAAGTAAGAAAAGTCAGAGTGAATGGAAAAAGTGAATGAAAAGATGTGTCACAACTTAGCCAGACTGCACATCTTTTTCAACCTTTTTCACATACGCATTTTGTGAATGTGGGAATGTATTGAAGCAGAGGACATCCCTGATTTGCCATAAGAAAGGTTATAGTTATTTACTAGTTACCTTTTATTTACTAACTTACTAACCCATCTCTCCACACTGGCACGGATTCCCTGTTTTATTTACAGCGCATCACTAGGACAAAGCACAAAGGCTGGTATACATAAGTGCTCAATATGTTTTTGTTTTTGTTTTGAGTGGGTATTCTCCTACCAGCACAGCTGTAAACTCACCAAAAGTCAACTGAATTACCTAAACAGTTTATATCAGCTGTACTTGTTACTAATATTGGGGCTCAGAACATGATACCCCAAAGGATGGCACTTTGGCATACTGAATACTTTGAACTAAATGAGATTGTAAGGCCTCAGAAGCAAAGTCTCTCTGACTTTTCTCCTGCCCACCTCTCATCACTCTTTCTTTCCCAAGATAGGCCACAGAAACTAGAACCGCTCTCCCCCAAAGCCAGCAACAAAACCTAGAAATAGTACTCTAAGCTTCCTTCACCTTTCTGTGTAGAAACTGATCATAAAGAAATTCTCTGACCTAACTTGTCTAATAGGAAATTCCTGCCCTATACTTGGAAGGAAGGAACACTATACAGAGAGGCTTAGATGAATCTGAGCAGGTGATCCTTCCTGGATTTCCCCCCACAGTCTATAACCATTAGATCACACCCTTTTTGTCCAATCACCTTTCTACAGGGCTGTCCATTCTTCATGAAATGTAAGCATAAAAATGGACAGTTTTCCCTGGGCCTTTGGTCTTCATGTCTGAAGGCATCTGTGTCACCTAAAACTTAGATTAAGTAAATTTGTTATGCTTTTCTCTTGTTAACCTGTCTTTCATTATAGGAGTATATGCTGTGACCCTTATGATGGGTGAGCAAATGTATCACATTTTTCCACCCTTACACTAAAATTATGTAATTAAATTAAATGTTATACAAATAGATGTGATTTAATGATAATGGGTTTGTTATGTAAACTAAGTTAAATGCTTTGAAGATTCCATAAATGTGTTTCACTAATATATATTCTCTGTTGTGTAGGCAAAAAAACTGTAAAAAAAAAATTGAGAAGAGACGTGAAAAAAAATCTAGAAGGAAGTTACACTCAATTTTTTTTTTTTTTGCAAATTCATGGACTCTCAGTCTAAATTTAAAGTCTAAAAATTGTAAATTACATAGTACATTATGGATGTGTTTATATAAAAAAGAAAATGTAGAACTTTTCTCTGCAGACCCACCAAAGTAATGGTCTTGGATCTCTATCAAAAGATTGGCAAATGCTGTATAAAAATTCACTTGTATTAATTTAAAATGAAATGTGGGCTGGATGTGGTGGCTCATGCCTGGTATCCTAGCACTTTAAGAGGATCACTTGAGTTCAGGAGTTGGAGGTTGCAGTAAGCTATGATGATGCCACTGTACTCTAGCCTGAGCAACAGAGTGAGAACTTGTGTCTATAAATAAATGAGTGAATAAATAAATACATAAATAGAGAAATAAAATCTTGAATTATGTATTGACAAAGACTTTCTCCTTTGACCAAAACTTTAGTGGTCTCCTCTGACTCCTTTATTTGACTAGGTCCAATCCTAGGCTTCCCTCTCTGTCTGCAGAATTATGTTTGAGCAAGAATCCTGCTAAGTCTGTTTAGCAAAGATCTCCCACTGTCAGTATTAGTATCTGACCACCCTCAATATCTGATTGAAACTGACCTTTATAAAATTAATAAAGGGCCACAAGATGGGAACTATGGTAGGGGAAATATATATATAACCAGCCATTCTTCTCTAGCTTTCTTTCCTGTATTTGCTTACCACTCAAGAATCGTACAGCTGATGGTCATAAAGATGCCTAGCTTTCTTCATTGCTCCCCTAGATACTATCATCCTTGTGAAACCTAAGGCCAGTTTTTGAGACATCTTCCAGGCCTTGCATTTTGGTGGACCAGCTGACCCACCCAGACAGGTGGCCCATACTAAGGAACTGAATCAACTGGTCATATGACCCCACCCAAAAACTGACTCAGCAAAAAAGTTGATTTCTACCCCACTATGGTTCTGCCCTGAACCCAGCCAATTAGCAGACCCAATTGCCTAGCCCTTTGCCTGCCAAGCTATCTTTAAAAACCCTTTCATCCAATTTCTCAGAGAGCTGGATTTGAGAACTTCTTTCCATCTCCTTGCATGGCAACTGCAATATTAAACTCTTTCTCTGCTGTAACTCCTGCTGCCTCAGTGTATTGGCTTCCTCTTGAGCAGTGGTCAATGAATCTGGTAATGCTGTAACATAATCACCCTGGCCTGCCTTCAGCAATAACCCTATCAAGTCAGTTTTTTCAGATGCCCTTTATCCTTCATGTTTCCTCTAAGTAATTTTCCATGCACTGACCCCATACACTGCCCCCACTCTTTCCACGCCCACCCAACCCCCACCTCTGCTCTTTGCTTATAAATTCCCACTTGTACTTGTTGCAGTGGGAGTTGAGTCCAATCTCTCTCCCTCGCTGCAGGATCCCATTGCAGTGGCCCCTGTCTCCATGCATGGCCCTTTTGGAATAAAGTCTGCCTTACAATCTTTAACCAGTGTCATGAATATTTTTTCTTTAAGATTACCTATCTTTTTTTTTTCCTGATACTGTGCTTTAAACAGCTATTAACTTTTCCATCTACTAGTCTTCAGTTGGCTAGGAGGGATATTGTTGTATAATATACAGAACACATGAGCACTTATATAATATGAAAGGTTCTATTTGTAATTATTTCATGTTGACAAAGGCAATTAAATTTTGCTAATCCCAATGAATCTCAGGATAAAATATTTTAGTCTTAGTTCATGAGTTATTTGGGGCAAATTATTAGTGTTCTCCTTCCTTTGGAAACATTAGATTTGATGAAAACATTGTTTATGTAAATAACTGTTTCAGACGACCAAAGTTTCCAAGGAAACATGCTTTGAATTCCTCCGCAGAATATGCAAATGAAACCTCTTTGCTATATAAATTGCCTCTAAGTGAGGGACAAAGCCTGAAACAATACACCAATTCAAAGAGATAAAAAGCAACAACAACTGGCAGATAAAAAGCAACAACTTACTCCAGTGGCTTTATTCAATAGCCATGAAAATCATTCTTTTTTGCTTTACAGATTTTAGTACCCAGTATCAATATTTGCCTATTGCCAACTGGGGAGAGATTAAAAATAAGTTGGGTCTACATGCTCTTGAGTTAGCATGGTGGTGTTTTTGCCTCCGAATGATATTTATTCAGCTAGCTGATTATTGAGACTAAGTTGCCCTGCAGAGCAGTGTGTGGCAGTTTTTAGCCTTCTTTCTAAGGCAGAAATCAATGTGACTTCCCTCCTGAAAAAAAGGAAATGAGAGAAAGAAACGAAAAACAAGGAAGCTCTTGCTAGTTGTAGCATTATAAAAGTTAGTTCTAGTTAGTTCTAGAAAACCCCCATCTATTACTTGGGGCATCAGGCACCTGAGATCCCCACCCCTCACAGAAGACCCACATCAGCATAATACTAACCTATTACCTGGCCCATCAACTAATCTATTACCTGGCACATCAGCATAACACTGAACCTATTACCTGGTGCATCAACTACCTTATTACCTGGTGCATCAACATAATACTAACCTATTACCTGACACATCAACTAACCCATTACCTGTCGGGCATTAGTCACCTGATATCCTACCCCTTGGACCACCCCAACTTAATAAAAGTGGGAAAAATCAGGTAGACTGGTAGATGGGCTCAGAATTTGGTGGCGAGACCCCTCTGAGCCCGCTGGTGAATAAACTTTGATTCTCTGACTCTCCATGTGCCCCTTGGTTTGTCCTCAGGACCACCCACTATAACACTTGCTGTAACAATGTATCCAAAATATATTTACAAAGATTTACCATTTTTCCCATTAAATAATTTTATCACTATACAAAAAGAACAGGAGCAGGGAGAGACGTAGTAGTATGATAAAACACCATTGCATCTAATTCCTATAAACTAAGTTTTCAATCACACCATCTTCCATTCCACTCTTAAATTCTCATGTCAAACAAACAAGTCTAGTTTTCTATCCTTCAGCAGGCCATGCAATCACATCTTTGCTGGTGCAAAATCAACCAACTCCCAGTATCCATTTTGAAAGAGAAAGTTAAAGACTAACCTATGCCTACTGCAAACTATGCCTGTTTGTAAAGACTATACTGGGAATCTGGCAAATTGTTTTTAGCAGTTCATGTTTCAGAAGAAACACAAGAAAGACTAAAAGGAAGTGGCTCTAGAAGTTGATAAGGGAGAACTTTTCTAAATGGCACTGCTGAAATTTTAGCACCTATTGAAAAAAATAAGGTAATTTCTCTTAAGGAGTACATGCAGAGCTCAGCACATAGGAAAAGCAGACATGTATGAAAAGAGCAAATGAAAACATTCAGAAGAAATAGCCAAAATCTGTTGTGATAGCAAATAGGAATGGAAGAACACTAGTGAAACAGAATATATAGATGAGATGGGTGGTATCTGAGTCTGAATTCCCTCAGAAGCAAACTCAGAGAAAAGGGTTAGAATATAAATAATTTGTTAAGTGATCCAGGGAAATATCTATAAAAGAGTAGAGGGGAAAAAAGAAGGAAAGGAGGCCAATAATTGCTCGTAATGAGTAAATTAACACCGTAGACAACTAGAACTAAACCCCACTAAGGAACTCTGGGAGATGTTGTAAAATATGCCTTAGAGTTATCTCAAACGAGGCACAAGGAACCTGTAATATTAACAGTTACACTCCACATCTTCTCCGGTATTTCTGGGGCATTACTACTCCAGAATGCCTGATTTGTACTGCATGTGGACTAAGCAAACTACTTCATATGTGTTTGCAAAAAGAAAAGCTTAGCATTTAGAGTGAATGCCACCAGGATGTGCATGAAGCACCAACAGCATCTGCCAAAGTTAAAATAACCAAGCTGAGAACTGGTCACAGTTAGCAAGAACACATCCCATAAAATCAAAGACACTGTTGTCAGATGGCCAGAATTGGGATTTTTAAAAATAAGATCTATATTTAAGCAGTCAATAGAAAAATCAAAAGTGGTACTGTGAAGGTTCAGGACACACTACCCCCAAATGTACAGCACCTTGGCATTTAAGGAAACAGCAGAAGCAAGGAGATCTCTCTGACCTTCTCCCAACCTTCTCCCCTGACGCAGGCCATAAAATAATTCTCTGACCTTCCTTTGAAGTAGGTCATAGATCCTCATTCCAGAGGTACTCTCCCTATATCCAAAGGAAAGACATGTCCTTATCTCTAAGACACAGGGATGCAGAGAAGAATCTGAATGAACAGGCCTTGCTAAGTTCCCCCCAGTTTTTTACTATTAGGTCATACCCCTTTGTCCAATCATATTTCCCACGACTGTCCACTCTGTATCAAACCTAAGCACAAAAATACACAGGTTTGCCTGCTTTAGCAGTCTTCACTTAGGAAGGGTCCTATATCACATAAAACTTATATTAAATAAATTTATATGCTTTTTTCTTATTAATCTGGCTTTTATTATAGATGCCTCTGTAATGAACCTAGCAATGGGTGAGAAAAAGATATTACTTTTTCTCCCCTACAGTGCAATTGAGAGAAAATGTGGAACATAACAGAAGAGTCTGAGGAAAGAATAAACTATGGCACAGATTAAAGTGCAGAGGACCAAGAAGCATAGCAATTGTTATTAGAGCAGCTATTATTAGCAGCTTCAATAATAGAACTACTCTTGGAAGGGTGGTAAAGGCTTATGACTCAGTAGCCAGACAACATACAAATTAAAAAGGAGCTTGAAAGACCTGTAGCCAACTTTCAAAATTTATCACAGTAACAAGAAGACAAAATATGGGTCAAGGCAGGAAAAGATGATGAAAAGTGAAAATTAAGATGAATAAACAGATATCCAGGTCAAAATAGTATAAAGGGTACACCCTTTGATAAACTCCCCTGCTCCATGATAATGGCAAATAAAATATATAGAGAAATGAAATGAGGCTGGGCACCGTGGCTCACGCCTGTCATCTTAGCACTCTGGGAGGCCGAGGCAGGTGGATCATTCAAGCTCAGGAGTTTGAAATCAGCCTGAGCAAGAGCGAGACCCCGTCTCTACTAAAAATAGAAAGAAATTAATTGGTCAACTAAAAATATATAGAAAATATTAGCCGGGCATGGTGGCGCAAGCCTGTAGTCCCAGCTATTCGGGAGGCTGAGGCAGGAGGATCACTTGAGCCCAGGAGTTTGAGGTTGCTGTGAGGTAGGCTGATGCCATGGCACTCTAGTCCAGGTGACTTAGCGAGACTCTGTCTCAAAAAAAAAAAAAAAAAAAAGAGATAGAAACAAAATGACATAGCCAGATGCCAGACTCCGCTTCAAAGTAAATATCTTCTGACCAAAAATGGAATATAAATGTAAAACATTGTACGACAGTAATGTTTCAGGACTAGAAAATAGACAAAAAGATATACAACCTTGTGACAAGTGGCTGAATCGAACCAATCACTGGCTTTGTGAATATATCTGATATTCCTGATATCACCACCAGTCACTAACTACAGATTGTGGTATCTGCCACCGTGTCTGTCCTGGTTCTGAACCAGAGAATCAGCGAGCGGGCTAGAAGCAATGTAAAATGCTGGGTGAGGAAGTATGAGGGAGTATGACAGTCAGGAGAAAGAAGGAGAGGGAGGGAGGAAATTTGGGAGAGGGAAGAGAAGAGAGAAAAAGAAATGACAGAGACGGTGAATATTATAAAGCACATAAAGAAATATAATATTGAAACACAGTTGAGAAGATCAACAATTAGAATATAGATTCATTCCAATTAACTTAAACTTGTAAAAAAAATTGGGGCAACAATTTTAAAATAAATATGTTGGAGATTTTCATGAGAAAAAGGGGGACAGGTCCCTTTAAATTTAACAAATAAAATTTAGAGATCCTTAAGAAATAAATTGAGAATACAAAAAGATTACTTAAATATGCCCAAAATAAAAAATGCCATTAATATAAAATGCAAACTATATGATTAATATAAAAACAGAATCAACTAGAATAGAAACAACTGGTCATTCCTAGAATGACTAAGAAGACGAAAATAAAGAACTCATTTAGACCATACTTCAGAGAAGCTAGAATAAATATGAAAAAGTAGTTAAGAAATTTAGAGGATGGATTGAAAGGCTAAAACATTTATCTAATGGGAGAGATCACTAGAGATGTAACGTTTGAAGACATTACTGCTTGAGCATTCTCCAGAATTCTCCAACATGAGCCCTCAAGTCAAAACTATACAGTAGTCCCCCTCTTTATCCATGGTTTCACTGCCCACAATTCAGTTACCCTCAGTCAACTGTGGATCAAAAACATTAAACGAAAAATTCCAGAAATAAACAATTTATAAGTTTTAAATTGCATGCCGTTATAAGTATTGTTACAGCTGCTCTATTTTATTTATTAGTTAGTGCTGTTAATCTCCTACTGTGCCCAATGCATAAATTAAAATTTATCATAGGTATGTATGTCTGTATGGGAAAAAACATAGTTTACATAGGGTTCAGTATTATCTGCCATTTCAGGCATCCACAGGGCATTTTGGAACACGTCCCCTGCAAATAAAGGGGGGACTATGGTACTCTGATTTGTTGGTAAATTCCACACATATAAACAAGGTGCTGATACTTACTATAGAGTAGAAGGGCTCAGAAAATCACACACTGAAGTGTGATGCTTTGTCATGCTGAGTACTCTGTACTAAAGAAGGTGGGAAGGCCTTAGAGCAGTCTCTCTCTGATCTTCTGCCTTTCTGTCTCCAGATCATTTTTTCCCCAAGAGCGAATCATGGGAACGAGAATTTCTCTTTCCTAAGACAAGTTATAGAAACTAGAACCCCTCCCTCTCAAAACCGGCCATAAAACCTAGAAACATTATTTGACTCTTCCCCCACCTTTCTGTGCAGTAGCTGGCAATAAAGAAATTCTCTGACCTGCTTGATCTGACAGCATAGGTCACAAGAACTTTGTTCCAAAGGGGTCCTGTCCTATACCCAAAGGAAGGAATGCTACACAGAGAGGCAGAGCAGAATCTGAACAGAGAGTCCTTGCTGGGTTTCTCCCGCAGTCTGTTACAATTGGATCAAATCCCATTTGTCCAATCATATTTCTACCTGGCCATCCATTGTTCATCGAATCTAAGCATAAAAATGAAGTTTTTCCTAGTCCTTTGGGTCTTCATTTCCAAAAGCTCCTGTGCGATATAAAACTTAGACTAAATAAATTTTTTATGCTTTTCTTTTGTTAGCCTGTCTTTTCTCATAGGAGTGTTGGTTGTGACCCTTACAATAGGTGAGGAAATACATATATAAAAGGAGATTTATTATGAAAATTGGCGCACCTGATTATGGAGCACGAAGAATCCCATTATATGCCATCTGCAAGCTAGAGAACCCAGAAAGCTGGTGGTGTGAGGCAGCTCAAGTCCAAAGGACAGAGAAACAGGGGAGCTGGTGGTGCAGTTCCCAGTTGGAGGCCAAAGGCAGTGAGGGGAGGGGAGTGCTGGTGTGTAAGTGCCAGCAGAGCCCTAAGGGAGCCAGGGGCTCCAATGTCCCAGGGCAAGTGGCTGTCCCAGCTCAAGGAGAAAGAGCCAGAATTCACCCTTCCTCTGCCTTTTTGTTCTATTCAGGTGGGTTCTCAAGGGATTGGATGATGTGAACCCACATTGGTGAGGGTGAATATTCCTTATTCACTCCACTGATAACTCTGGGGCATCATTCTTGGTTTATTAGGCCAAACATATCAACGTTCTGTAATTTTCTATTTATTTCGTTTTCTTGAACTATCAGTTCCTGAAGAGATGCATTTTTAAGTCTTCTACTGAAATAGTGGCCTTTTTCATTTATCATTTTAATCATTTTTATAGCAAATTTAGTACTTTTTCATATCTAATAATGCTTTTTGCTTTAAAAGTTAATATTGTCTGATAATAACATAGCTTTCTTTGACTTAGTATTTTTCAGTCTATTTTTTACTTATGTGTCTTTATAATATGAACTTTATCTTATGTAAGCAGCATATATAATTTTTACTACAATTTTATAATTTTGTGTTGATGAGACAGTTTAGTTCAACTATATATATTAATTGTGATCACAAATTATGTTTGGATTTATTTGCACCACTTTCTTGTGCATTTTTTTGTTTTTGAATACTTTTCGCTTTTACTAATTTCTTGTCTTCTTTTGGATGAGAGTCTTTTTCCTCATGTTCTCCTGTTAGTTTGGAAATGATACACTTGGGAGTTTAACCCATGTATATTTATTGTTATTACTGCTGTGTTTGGAATTATTTATACCAACTTTTCATGTACTTATTATTGACCTGGTTTTTGTGTTTTCCTGTTTCTTTTTTGCTTTCACTAATTTTTTGTACTCTTTGTGATTGGAGTTTGGTTTTCTTAGCATTTTCCCTTCTACCTATTTGAAAATTATGCTCTGTTGGTATATACTGTTTGAATTATCCTCAATAATTTAAGATGCATTTGTAACAAAGTCTGAAGTGTTGAGTTTCTTTATGAAGTCTATTATTTCATCTTGCTATTTCATATGGTCTCTTATTTCTTTGTGTGTGTGTGTTTCTGTGTGTGTGAGAGAGACAGAGAAAGAAAGATTTTTTTTAACTTTTTACTCACAATTCTGGGAACCTGATATGAGGAAATTTATGAGGATATGTTTGAAGTCATATTTCACTGGAGAGAACTGTGTTTGCTTTAGGAAATATCCTGAAGGCATTAGCAACCCTCAACAACCTTATGCTAAATTCTCCATTTAAATATTTTAGAACAACACTGTATATTTGGACCTTAAACTTACTCAAGAGTTGGATTATGGACATGAACTTTCATATTACTTTTTTTCTCCATTTCAGAACAAAAGTTGATAGAGGAAAATTTCCTTCCTGTCCCCATCAGCATTGTGGGTTCTTTTCTCTTAACTCTTAAATCCTTACACTAGGGTCTTATTTTTGTGCAAATATCTCCTGCAAAACTCTCCATCCTACAATGGTTCTAGGCTTAAAATCCTATTCTCTATACTCTATGCCTTTCGGAGTGAAATTAAGTTTGGTCTCTTACTTACCTCCAAGGTTTTCTATTTTCATATTGTGTTTGTCCTGTTTAAATTCCTTTCCTTTGTGTCAGTTAAGCAATACATTTCAAGATGTTTAAATATGCTAAAAACATTGTAATTATTTTGTTTGGGAGAGTCATTTAGGGTATATTACCCAAAATACTTTTGGAAATAGCAGCAAACCTATACAATATGATTGAGATCAATCAGTTATTATTTTCATTTTCTCAAACTTCCAGTAAAAACTTGTTTAAAATTTTGTAAGTCAAAATCTGAAATAATTTAGACCAAGTGAAATTTCTAGAGATAACTATATGAGTTCCAGTTGACAGCATAAATTTGCATAAAAAATCAGTAAGCAAGTTTTAATGTATTGCCTCTGAAGAGAGACTAAGAGAGACTAACCCTGCTTGGATAGTCCAATAACCTTGGAGTTCACAAGTGAGGAGTAGATTTCCCTGTCCTTCTTGATTTTTAAAAGCTGCTAAATCAGAAAAATTGAGAGCTAAAAGTCCTGAATTCTCAGTATAAATAAATTTAAATTGAGCTTGCTACTTCTTTTGACGCTTTAAATATTGCTCCTTTTTCATATCATGGCCCTATAAACATGATAATAGAAAAGGGCCATTTGATGATTATTTCTTGTTAATAAATAATTCATACCCTAAAAAGTTGGTCATTCGAATTCCCATGACAAACTTTTCAGTTAGTAATTTATTCCATTAAAATTATGTGTTTCTTACTTACAGTTTAAGAGGCTAATAATTACATAGGATATGTGCTTTGCATTTTAATAAATCTATTTAACTTTACACATTTGTACTATTGTAATAAGTCTGGCTTGCCCAATCCACAGATTTTCTTTGTTGTGGAAGAACTGGAAAAATAAATGCAACAATCATCTTTCAAGCTAAGATTGTGCATCTCAAATGACTTACGAGATCCTTTTTATTTTCAACTCACTTCTGGGTAGTAAGATGTCACAGAGGAATTGACAGGGATCTTATCATGATATTTATTTACAAATATTACAATGTTGAAATATTATAAAATGGTTAACAGTTAAAGCCCAAGCTCCCCCTGAATTTCCTGGGTATGGGTGTGGGTGTGAGAAATTTTTATTATAAATATGAATTATTTGTACCTTTTGTAGTTGTTCATCTCTTCCTTAATTAATCCGTTTACCAATATCATCCATGGTTTCAATCTGAGTAGAATGTGGCACCTTTCAGAATTGCTTTCTACTTAGTTGATGAATTTGAGCAAAGTATGATTATGTCAGGAAGCAAGCTTATAAAAGAACAAAAACCAACAGACCTTAGAATATTTTGACATGAAGGTGGCCACTTTCCTTCAATTACTGATTAAAATGAGGGCATATGGAGAGCCAAACAGCATTTAATTGTGTTGTATCCATATGGATTTTGGCAATAGATTTCATTAATCTGGTGAATATTTAAGAATTTTTCTCAGAAGGAGGGGGAATAAAAATTCTTGAATAGTGAACATGTTGCTCACCAGGATCTATCCAAACAATTGGAGGTACACTGAATATATACAACTCTGTGCAAAGCATACATGGCCAGTGATAAACAACGAAAGCAAAGGAAGAAACAGTAATATAATAGTCATAAACTGCTGCTGCTGTGCTAATATGTAATAAAGAGAGGCTACTATGGGCCAGGCGCTTCATGAGGCTTTTGCATGAATCAATTTCATTTACTTCTCAAAAAGAGCCCATGTCATAGATAGTAATATTAGCTCCATTTTGTAGAGGAGGATACTTCCCCAGCCTACATATATCATTCTCTTTAGTTTAAAAAAATATTTTTTAAAAAACCAAATGATATATATATCATTATGTTCTGTGTGATTAAATAGGAAGAGGACAATCTTAAAGATACACATTAGGCTATCTAAAATTACTGACTCAAATTAAGCTGGTAAAAAACTACTATGAAAACAGTTACATAAGAGGAAGAATTTGAATTGTGTCTACAATTCACACAGGGATACTTGCCTAGATTAAATATTTTCTAATTATAAAAGTAATATATGTTTATTATAAAAATTTTTGGAAGCATACAACCATATAAGGAAGAAAATATCACTCATCAAAAAATCCCACCTATACGAATAACCACTGTTAACATTTTGGTGCATGCATCCTTTTAAGCATATGAATATATTCATGCTTTTTAGATTTCTTACAAAATTGGTTATGTATGGTTTGCAGTCCCTTTTTTTTCATTTAAAATATTTCAACATTTCCCTTGACAGTAAATATTGTTCAAGATTATTCTTAAGGCTTCCCAGTATCCAAACACATGATAATGTCATAAACATATTTCAGCAATCCCTTGTTATTGGGCTTTAGATGATTTCTACTACTTGTAACAACCATTCTTATGCATAAATCTGTGGTCATACCAAGTATTTTGTCTTAGGATGAATTCCTAGAAGTGGAATTGTTAGGTGAACATATATACTTTTTGTCCTTGGTATGCGTATCTTTGTCTGCCTATCTTTGTCACTAGCCTCCCTGCTGGAAAATAAAAATGACTCTAACGCAATGTGATGACACAAATAAGGAGGGGGCTTGGTGTTTTCCGGTTTTACTCTCTTAACTATTCCTTGTATCAGTGGGCTAGAGGAGTAGAGGGAGATAGCAGCAATTCTGCAGCCTCCCGGCTGGACTATCCACTAATTTTTCAGCCTTCCTGCTCTTTCTCGCAGAACCTGGTCCTGCCCCCTTGTGGAACTCTGAGCACTGGTACTTTTTTCCCCACTTCTCAGCCAACAAGAAAGCTCTTTAATTCCCAAGACCTTGCTCTTTCACAGCATTGGATCTCTGATGGCACAGTTCTTTCAAATCACCGATCTCTTTCTCTGAGGACAAATGCAGGATTAGGTGTGGACAGATTGCTGGTTTACTAGATGCTCAAGAAATGTCCTCATGCATGGACTTTTAGGCCTAGTCTCCTAGCAGGCCATCTATTTCTGGTTTTTTGTTTTTTTTTTTTTTGAGACAGAGTCTCACTCTCTTGCCCACACTAGAGTGCTGTGGCGTCAGCTTAACTCACAGCAACCTCAAACTCTTGGGCTCAAGCAATCCTTCTGCCTCAGCCTCCCCAGTAGCTGGGACTACAGGCATGCACCACCACGCGTGGCTAATTTTTTCTATATATTTTTAGTTGGCCAATTAATTTCTTTCTATTTTTTAGTAGAGACGGGGGTCTCGCTCTTGTTCAGACTAGTTTTGAACTCCTGACCTTGAGCGATCTGCCCGCCTCGGCCTCCCAGAGTGCTAGGATTACAGACATGAGCCACCGCGCCCAGCCAGGCCATCTATTTCTAAGTCCCTTGGACCAAGTGTGAAAGTTTGTGTGACCAGAGAATGATGATGACCTCTAGGGAGCAGTATTGCCTAACGCCATGAGCTAGCCTGGCAGTCGTAGCTGACCCTAACAAATTATCCTGTAGAAAAAGTTTGGTGCCAATACAATGTCCATGTATTAATGTCTATTTCTCCACTTGTTTGCCAACATTGTGCTAGTTCTTTTCTTTTTTTAAACCAATTTGAAAGACAATGGTATCTCATATTGTTTTAATTTGTGTTTCTTTGATTACTAATATAACTTTTTTTATACTTCATTTGAAAAATTCTGATCGTACAAACAACACATGTCCTTTGGAAAACACGTTAGTACCACTTAGAAATGCACAAAGAAATGAAAGTCTGTCATAATTTCACCTCCAGAGAAAAGAATTTTTGTAAGACGGTTAACCAGATTTTCTCCTATGCAAATATGTATACACATAGATAAATATCGTTTATGCCTAAACACATACACCTAAATATATCTCATTAAACTTAATAGCTACAGAAAATTTTTGCACAATGGGTACCATAATTTATTCAATCTGTCCTATATTAATAAACTTTCAGTTCATTTCTAGCACATATCTAACAGTGGTTCAATGAGTGTCATTTTACATAAACCTTGCATTTTTGCAAGCTATTCTGTAAGATAAATTTCTAGGAGTACAATTATTGGGTCAAAGAATTTGCACATTAAGTTTTAATACAATGAAATTCTACAAGGTCAGAGATTTTTGTCTATCATGTTCTATGCTTTAACCCCAGTGCCTATAGTAGTACTTGGTACACTGTAGGCTCTCAATGAATATTTTTGAATGAATGCATGAAAATATTTTGCCCAATCCTCCAGAAATTTTGCACCAATTTACCCTCCTATGAACAGTGTATTAAAAAGTGCTGTTTCATTTCACACTTGTCATACTAAAGTTAATCACATTTGATACTGGCCAGTTTAAAGAATAAAAGAGAAGATACCTCATTTTCCTTTGCATCTGTTTATTATGACGATTACCTTTTATATATATATTTTTTACTATTAGAATTATAACAGTTGCCTATTTTTTGTTTTTTTCTCATTTTTATTGTATTATTCTGTTTTTTAAATTATATTTATGTCTATAAGTGTAAATGTTCATCTCATCAAATTATCTATCATTAATTTAGCTTAAATTTGCATGTAGTTAAATCTGACTTTTCCCTTATGGCTCCTGATTTTTTTCATGGTAAGAAAAATCTTTGCTATCCAAATGTTAGGGGAAAATATACACTTCTATATCTTTATTTTGCTCACTTTACTCACATATAAATGATTAATATGTCTAATCTTTTGTTTTTTGTGGCTAATGTGAATAAGGTACCTAATTTTTTAGTAAGTTTTTTTGACCATTTTGATTTCTTTTACTTCATAATTTTACTCATTTGTATTAAGTTGCTTATCTTTTTCTTATTGCTTGAAAGGAATATTCATATATTAAACATACTGTTAGTCAGGAATCTTCAGATTATAAGTAACAGAAAGACAACTGAAACTTTTTTAAAGGGGAAAACTTCTAAGGACATTAGAGGAATTTATTTGGACCATGACTCCCAGCATCTAAACAATGTCGCCAGAGCTGAATGTGATTCCCATCTTGGATTCTCTCATATTAGTGTCCTCATTTTCTTTTACTTCCGAGAGTTTCCTTCATAAGGTGAAGAGACCGGAAGGAAAATAGTGCCACTGGCCATTCCAGATTTGCATTATCCCTAGTGAACAATCTCAGAGCAAAGAGGAGAAACACTGGATCCACAGCCTCACTTCTGCAAAGAAAAACAGAGCATCTCCCACATTGCCCTGATCAGGATATGCAGTAAGTCTCCTCATGGCTAAGAGGAAATGATTTGTGTTAAGACTGGCCAGGCCTGGGCCAACAGCCCACCCGGTGACCAGACAATCACACTGACAAGGTGGAGGAGGAGCAACTTTTCAAAGGTTGTGTGAGACTAGCTCCATAGGAGAAATTTTAGTGGACTAGCAAAAGCAACAAGTGTTAAAAACAAGTATTCACCAGTTCTTTATGTGTGTATATATATATATATATATATATACACACATATATATATATATATTCCTGAAAAACTCTTTTCAATTTGTCGGTTGGATTTTACCTTGGTTTATATTGTCTTTTAAAATAATATTTCAAATTTACATGGCAAATTTATCTATTTTTCCTTTATGACTAATTCCTCATATATTTACAAATATTATATAAAGTAGTCAATGAATGATGCCCTGTGCCAAGGCAGAAAACATAAAATCATTACCTGAATTGCTTAATTATGAGATGAAGAGATGATAAAACTTTCAGGAAGGATGGGGTTCAGGAATTGGAGTTAGTAAGTTAATATCACCTGGGTTTACTTTCACAAATAGCTCAGAATCTCTTTATACTATCTTGTGAGTTGAATGAGACATAAGAAAATGCTGGTAGGAATCGGAAAAGACTGATGGAATTGAGCTATTGGTCCTTGAGGAGAGATACAGTAGAGTCATTTTTAAACATTTATTTTGAGTAAAACTTACAAGTGAAATATTTATGTAAAAAAAACCATTAGTCATAGAGGATAAGCTCGGATTTAAGAGAAGGATTTTAGAAAACAGTAGATGGTATTTGGAGAGCCTGATATAACTCTCATCAAGCTTAGAGCGCCACAAAACAGAATAAAAAGTGCTGGTGTCACGCAATGTGCACACAGCCTGGAAATAGAAAGACTTCGGTGTAAAGGAGATTTAATGCACAACAGGAATCTACTTAATGCCACTGAATTGTACACTTAAAAGTGGTTAAAATGGTAAACTTTATGTTATATATATTTTACCACAATTTTTTTTTAAATTAGATTCTTCCATTTAGTGGATATGTGACACGAATTTTAGTTCTTTTTCAGCATATTGGCTCGAGTTATAACTTGAATAATAGAAGGTTAAAACAGAACTGTTTTAATCTCAATTTTCAGCCAAAGCCTTAAGATTACATATCAAAGTCAGGTGTAAGTCTATCAGTGAAATTTGCAGAAAACGGTGAGATGACTGATTTGGGGGATCTTTAATACCTCATCCACACTGGGTGTCTAAAAGTGTTGGAGGAATTCAGTAGAGAATTTTTGGAGAGTTGTCATGTTGCAGTTCTCCCCTACAAGGAAAAGAGAATTAGGGGTTCTCATATCTTTATCTCAAGTCCACAGTTCTTTGAAGAAAGCATTTACAGAGTGATGTATGTCTGAACATAAAGGTGGAGAAGAAAATTTGCCTTTTGAGGAAAAAGGCAGCTTGAAAAACCATCAAGTTCCAGAGAGAGAGCTCAATGCCAGCCCATGAAAACATCAGTCAAGTAAGAACTTTCCTGCTCATTTTTTCTCTTCCCTCCACCAGCTAGGGCAAAGGCTGTATGAGGCGTGGAGAAGGATTTGCTCAGAGAAAAGAGGAGAGAGAGATGTGATGGGTTAAGTACAGTGTAAAGCTCATATAGAGGTAGGCGCGTGACTGCTCCCCATGACCTCTTAAGTCTCAAAGAGAGTTTCCCAACTCCAAAAATACTCAGTGTGCGTGAAAATGTTGTGGGCAAACATGGGAAATCGGCAGATTTCATAACTAGATTGATGCAGCGTAAACAGAAGCAGCAGGTGTGGGTACAGAGTGACAGATGCCTCAACAGGCATCTAGATTATAAGAGGATGTTTCCTCAGCCCCCGAGTAGAGTTTCTGTCAACTCTGAAAAGGAAGCAGGGACGATTTACTGTCTATACCAAACTCAGTTTGGCAAAAGATTATTTTAACCTCTCCAGTGCAATATACAGACTGCCACGTGGGAATTGACACAGAACAGCTGCCTAGGTCCAGGAATGGGGTGAGCCCCTTCCCGCTCCCCCTTCCCCATCTACTCTTCTCCCCTTCCTTATCCTCCCCACCTCTTCCCTTCCTGGAAATTCAGCCTGGGTCTCTGTGAGGGAAATTGCATTTGTATAGGCAACAGGTTTCTTAGGCCAAACTAAGATGACTGCCGCAGTGTTTTTTTCCGGCCCAGCCCCCATGGTTAGCTGGCCTTCAGGGGAGGCGCGAGTCAGCACACTCATGTAACCAAGGTGTTGTCTCCTGTGTGAACCCGTGTGATCGTGCTTTCCCACATGTGTTGCCAGTGTTGTTCAGAGCCATATATAAGTGCTCGCCATGTTCTCGACCATGCTTTCCGCTGCTGCTGTTTCCCCTCAACAATAAAAAGCACGTCTCACCTGCCTGCTGCCTCTGGCCTGTTCTTCCAATTCGTGAAGCTGCGCCGGAGCATCCGCTAGCCACAGAGCATCCTCCTCACAGCCTCTCTCTCCCCCTTTCTCTCTCCGAATCGCCTCTAACATGCAGCATCCGCCCGGCACAGCATCCCCGTTCACCCCAGCCCCAATCCCTACCTTACCAGCACTGAGCAATATTCTAATCTCATATTGCAAAATATGGCAAAGAATCCCTTAAAATTAAGAATTCATTTCTTCACAAGCATTTGATCAGTTTCTCCCGCATGTGACACTGTAATCCGTGTTGGATAGGCCACAGAGAACAAGACGTAGTTTCAGCTTCCAGGAGCTTCTAGATTAAGTGCGGGAAACTAAAGACATAATTATGAGGTAATGAGAAAATTATAGTAATAATATATATACAAATTGCTACAGGAGCACAGAGGCAGGAGAAATTTATTGTTCCTCTGGGTTTGGGGGAAAGCCATAGCACAGAAGGAAAATAACTTACCTAAAGAATCAATTAAACGTCATTAAATCCTTAGTTAACCACTCCTTGTCTTCCCAACACCCCAAAACGTCACTGTTAACGAGGAACAGGAGTGCTTCACCCAAGTGTTGCCGCGAAGGCAGCCGGCTCTGCTAACCATTTAAATGAGGCTTTTCTCTCAAAGTTGAAGGGGCTCCCTTTGTGGGTAAAATTTAGGGTGTTGTGCAATCCTCACTGTTTTCAGATAGCTGCCCTACTACTCTGCCTAAAATGCCATTTATTAGAATCATTCCTTTGAAATTACATCACGATCTCCAGAAGGCTCCTGGTAACTGTATACTTAGCGCTGAGTGCTTACCTGTGTGCTCCCGGCGTGCTCACGCACGTGTGCTGCGCAGCCAACATGCAACTGGGCGGTCAGCCGGCCAGCTCGGCACAGCCTGCAGCTGAGGAACTTGCACTCGCAGCCTCAGCCCGGATCTCGGACAGTTCGGATCTCTGGCGCTCTGCTTACACCGCTGTGTCTCAGTTTCTTCCTCTCTAAAATGAAGATATTGTAAAGATTCAGAGCTTAGCTAGCGCGTAATAAGCATTTAATAACTGAGATTATTATCTCTATTATCTGGATGACCGAAATGGAAGATTAAGGGGAGCACATTCAAAACAAAGAAAAGTTTAAGGGCAAAGAGGGCAGAGTTAACAGTTTTTAAATGAAAGATAAAAAAAAGAGTTTAAGACTGTCGAACAGAATTGCGGTTTCTTTTTGAGCCTCATTATGTTTGAAATAATCCAGCTGAGAAGCATTAGGGACAGGGAGATGCAAGCTTCCTAATAGAACTAACTATATGACATATCTTCAAAATTGAACTGCAGAGCAAAGCTATGAACTGGTGATTTCTACTCTACGGATTCTTTGCACTATTATAGATGGAAACACTCTTTCAACCAGATACACACCCCTCCCCCCAACAAAGCATGAACAGACATTATATAGTTCAGCATATACTTTTTATCTAAAATTTCATTCTCAGCTAAACTTTTGCTTTTCTTCTCCTTTTTTTTTTTTTTTTTTTTTTTTTTTTTTTTTTTTTTTTTTTTTTTTTTTTTTAGAAAGGGGGTCTCACTGTCACCCAGGCTGGAGTGCAGTGGCCTGATCACAGCTCACTGCAGCCTTGAACCTCTGGGCTCAAGCGATCCTCCTGCCTTAGCTTCCTAAGTAGCTAGGACTATAGGCACATGTCACCACATCTGGCTAATTCTTATATTTTTTTCTTTTAGAGATGAGGTCTCACTATGTTGCCCAGTTTGGTCTCTAATTCCTGGGCTCAAGGGAAGCTCCCACCTACCTTGGCCTACCAAAGCACTCGAGTTATAGACGAGAGAGCTAATGTGCCAGCCTTGGCTTTTATTTATAAGCCTATAGTCATGATATGCATAATCATTAATTACCTAACTGCTCCCATTTTATTTTATGAAGACATTTGTACTATTTTATCAAGAAAAAAATTATATCTATAATATAAATAAATTATTAAATTAAAAACTTATTTTAAATTTGTTTCAGGTAATACCGCACCTATTATACATTAAAATGTTAATTTTCTTAAGAGTCCTGCTTCAAACCAACTGAGTTAACCTTTATTCTCATAATATTTTTGCTTGCCCTAAAAGCTCAACAGCATTTCCTCATTCATAAAATTCCGTTACAAATTTGGGCTTCACGAAAGGGCAAGGACAAAAAGCAACATTACTAGCACTCTTAAAGCCAAAAGTCTTTTGCTCTCCTTTAAAAAATTGCTTACTTTCTTTTGAGATTAATGGATTGTCAGTGGGTTCTGGGCAGTGACTAAAACGTTTAAATAAGGAAGGGTGACCCCTAGCGTTGGCCTTTAGAAACCAAATTCATATAAAGCTCCAAAAATGTGGGGAAGAGTTCAGTAGTATGCATTATAAAACAAGTCAAAGTACTGAATTTATTTACCTTAATTGTCTTTAGACACATAAATCACTATCATTTAAAATATAACTAAAATACTTTAGGAGAATTTTTCAAATGACATTTCCTCGACCACACAAACTCCCTTTCACTCACTACAAGTTTACAAATCAAAAAAGAATAACATAAGAAAAGGCACAAGATTTGCTCAAATGAGCAAAGAAAAAACTAGCCAACAAAAAAATAAAGCCTAAACATTAACTCCACACTGCACCGAAGATGACAATTTATACTTAAGCCACTTATACTTAGCCACTTAGACTAATGTGAAGTATTTAGTAAGAAAATCTTGAGAGAATCATTTACTTCCTCACTAGTTTCTGTGTTAAAAAATATACCTTCACAAGCTCAAGGTCACTGGTTCTGCAGAAAAAGGAAAACAGTTCATCTTAAACACCTGTCACTTGTGACAAAATGAAATGAAATGAGAGGTCAAAGTGACTCACTGCATCATTTGAACTCATTGTCACTCAGCAAGAGGAGACTTTGGCAAAAAGAGCACATGTTGGAACAGGGAAATCTTATACTTAAAGGGGAATTCTCCCTGGAGAAAAAATACAGTATGTAAGAAAGTCCTGAAATTCTTTCCTATTAAGTTTTATTGCCATTATTTACTAAGTAAGTCTCTTGACTGGAGCTGGCTTGGCACCAGCACAGAGCTAAGCAGAAATTAGACATATAATGCTCCCCCTTTTGAGTTTCAGGTGCCAAAGTGACATAAGAGTAGCTTAGGCAAAGTTTGTGCTGAGAACAGCTCTGCCACTTCCTTTTACCCACATGGACGCAACAAGAAAAAGTACAGAATGAGGAGGGAATTAAAGATGAGAAGGAAATTGAATATGGTGATGAAATTGCCAATTTAATATGGTAGGTAGAACTTAAAAGGACAATAGAACTTGTGCTATTAACAATGACTGATGACACTCATCCATCACCCATATAACACATTTAGTTCTTAGGATCTGGATTAATTTTCTCACTTTGTTCTATCGCTTCCATGAAAAGAGAATCTTTTGCTTGGTGAGACCTTCACAGCTGGTATCTTGTGCTTTATAAGTGCCAGTTCTACCAGCAAACAATTTCGGTGAGGCATTGAAACACTCCAATCCTTAACGAAGTCCCTAAATTTTGCTCAAAGTAGGCTTTCCTTTTTATTTTATTGCCCTCTTACCTTTAGCAAGGACGGTATCCCTTTTTTGTTTCTTATAAATGGTTTCTAGTAAACATCTGCTATCTACCTTGTAACTGTAAATTATTCAGAACACACATGCTAAATTATTTAAAATGATGCTTTGAAAGAATTGTATTTATTTGTAACAAAAAGTAAACTCTCTAACACTATTTAGCATTAAGAGATTTATTTTACTCCTTTTATGGTTCTGATTTCAAACATTTGGAAGAAAGTAAAATATACTTTTTAAATGTGCATTTTCAATATTTTTATAAAAAGGAATTTATTCAAACAGGTTGCCTTGAGTTCCTGCTGTCAGTGTACCCCTGCAATCAAGGACTTTCAATTACAAGCAATATGCCTATCATAAAATTTTTCATTTATTTAGCTAGAAGGTAATCTTTAATAGGTGCATACATAATTTCATTTTGTATGACTGATTTACCTGCCTACTGATGCTCATTCTAGCAGAGCATTAGCACTCTCTGGGAACTTCTGTTTCTTTTAAAAGCTCCATCAATTCCTTCCAGTGACTAATTTCAAAAGATACTGAAATGGCCTCTTAGAAATTCAGCTTTCAAAGTGCACAGAAATCCTAGGAAGGAGATTATGCACACATTATGCTTTTCTTTATGTGTAACTCCTGCAAGTAAGCATAGCAATCCCCTAGGGAACATGGAGAAGGCAAACTCTTCTTACCAAATAATAACACCCTACTCAAACACACACACACATTCCCAAACACAAATGCATATGAATGTTAACTTAGTAAATACTGTGCTTTGGGGAGGCGCTATGCAAGGAAGCCTAAGGAGTGATAGCATTAACAGAATACATCTTCTTAGAGAGTCAATTTCATTAAAGATTTGGCAAAATAATAATTCACTTTATATCTGAAACCACTACTTTATAGCAAAATAAGCACACTATAAAGTGGAATTTGGCAATACTTGAATTATAGAGATAAAACATAGGGATTCAAAGATATTTGGTATGTATACTAAATATGCATATATTTAGTACTTTGCTGAGGTGCTTTATGCTATTTTTCCAAGTCCATTGAATTTGTAAAGATTTCTTATTCTTCTATTTGGAATAAATCTATGAAAAGTTTTAAGGTCAAACTCTCTTTTCAAGTTTAGACTCTCCTGGAAAAGATAACATGTAAAGCTGTTAACATAAAAGTGTGAGTGTATTTATCATATTCATGTGAAAATCAAGAAGAGTTGCCTAAACAAACAAAAAAAAATAGATGATTCTTAGACGGATAGACAGGCAGATGGATGACAGATAGATAAGAGAAAGAGATTGAGAAAGAGAGAGAGCACACTTTGATAGAGGATGACGACCATATTTAATGGCTGTGTAGGGAGCGTAGAGACAGCCAAGGGGAAAAATTGGGGAAGAATGAGAGCATAATGCTTCTGGGGGCAGTTCAGAGTGGAAGATGTCACTGGAAGGCAGAGCAATGACAGGAAAGATAGGAATGTGGGAACACGCCAAGGATAGATGCTGACATCACAGTTTTATGAAAGTCTATCTTTCTTTTAACATCCATATCCTTGAAACAAGGAGGCCTTTGCTCCCAGCACTTGGGCTTACATTCTACCCTTTTTTTCTATACGATGAAAACATTTAAGGAATAACTTAGATAAATACCTAACATGACATAACTAGAAAGAAACTATGTTATTCGATTGACCAAAAGTCCCCAAACCATCTGGATTAGGTTAGGAGAACCAGATAATTTAAAGATAACATTAAATGAGATAAATGCGAGGTCTTACGCTTAAGTCTAAGTATTCAACTGGAAAATAGATAGTGTGGTTTAGCTAAAGTGAGAGTAAATCTAGTTTCTAACACAAATCTGCCACTAATTACTAAACAGAGAAGAAGCTGTAAGGAAATTCTTTTTCTGAGCCTGACCTCTCCCCATCAGCCTACAGTCCCTTCGACTGTAATTCCAAGCTAAGTGTTTTGCCAATACCAATGCCATCTTGTGACTCCTTCCAAGATTTGACTTTTATTTTAATTATGAAAATTTGTGCTCTTATTGTTTAAAAAAGTTAACGTCACAGTACTGTATGTAGTAAATAGTAAAGAGTTGTTAATGCCTGATGAGTTCACACTTAGATGTGCATCTCCGAGACACGTTTCTCTCTAAATATAAATATGCCTAAATACACAAATATGGATTTTTAGCAAAATAAAATTATATAAAATATAGTTTTTCAACTTGCTTTCTACCCTTACTAATATTCTCATCAATCAATCAATAAATATCTATCTCACTGCTAGATCACAGGATGTGTACATTACGCAGTTAGGTGTACGTGCCATCCTAGCCTCCCAAAATATTGTAGCAAATAGCACTCCCATCACGCATGAGTGAGAGTGGCCATTTCTTTGCATACAATGATTAGTTTAATTCAGCTGAAACTGAGACTCAAGATTGTATTGAAATTTTTATTTGAATTACATTTAATTTATAGATTAATTTAAGGACAACTGACAGCTGAACATACTGTTTTCCAATCTAAGGACATCCTATATGCCTGTATTTTTCAGGTCAGCAAATGTCAGTGTAAATATGTGATGTGGTGTGTTGTGGTTAACGATTTTTCATCCCATTGTAGCAGTAGTTTCTCTAATATTTAGGCATGATTGTATTCCTGGAATAAACTTTTATTTTTAAATCATATTTTATAAGTGAGATTTGTCATGAGTGTGTGTGTGTATGTGTGTGCATGTATATAAATGATTCTTTTACATGACAGGTTTAGCTATTACTGTTATGCTAGTGTTAATATAGTGATAAAATTTCCATCTTGTCCTGTTTTCAGAAGTATTTTAATGAAACCTAAGAATTTTCCCTTGCTTGAAAGTTTAGAAGAGCTTGGTCATAAAATCATCAATTCCAGGTAACTTTCTTAGGTACTGGTTTTTTCTATAATTGTTGCTCTGTTCAAGTATTCTTCTTTATATAAGTCAAAATTAGTAATTCATATTTCCTTAAAGATAAATCCAATTAATTCAGTTTTTTTATTTTATTTTATTTTTTTTTTTGGTACAGAGTCTCACTCTGTTGCCCGGGCTAGAGTGCCGTGGCGTCAGCCTAGCTCACAGCAACCTCAAACTCCTGGGCTCAAGCAATCCTTCTGTCTCAGCCTCCCGAGTAGCTGGGACTACAGGCATGCGCCACCATGCCCG
>CAUYRT010108381.1:0-32228 GCA_963574885.1 Lepilemur ruficaudatus
CCTATGATCCCAGTACTTTGTGATGCTGAGGGGGGAAAATTGCTTGAGTTGAGTTTGAGACCAGCCTGAGCAAGAGCAAGACCCAGTCTCTACAAAGAGTTTAAAAATTAGCCAGGCGTGGTGGTGCATGCCTGTAGTCCCGATTACTTGGGAGGCTGAGGTGGAAGAATAACCTGAGCCTAGGAGTCGGAGGTCACAGTGAGCCATGATCGTGCCACTGCACTCCAGCCTGAGAAACAGAGTGAGACCCTGTCTCAAAAACAACGCAAAACAAAAAATGTGAACATGTTCCAGTCCCAAAAGGGTGCAGGGGACCTAGGGACACCCCAAGCACTCAAATATAAAGAGGCAGTGCCCAAAGGTCAGGGAAAGCTACCAATGGTGACACAAGCAGTCAGAGAAGGCTTCCTGGAGGCAGTGTCTTGATGGACACAGGTGTTAGCCAGGACAGAGCAGGTGTGGCATGCCACGGTGTCAGTGCAGGCTTCCAAGGTGTTGCCCACAGCCCTCCCTACAAAGGAGAAAGAACATCTGCTCCCATCCAAGACCTCAGGTGGCAGCTCTGGACACCACATGCCCTTGTCCCCATAGGGGACAAAGGGATGCCTGACCACTTCTCCGAGGCTTCTAAGGACATCCAGCCTGTATCTGTAACTTCTGCAGCTAAAACGCATGGACGGGAAAAATGCTATCCAAACACGCCTAATCCCAATCAAAGGATTATTTTCTTAGAGAAAAGCTTCACCTATACTTAATAGTTTTAAATTGTTCTGGGTACCAATTAGACTTTTAATTTTGCTGTTCCCTCCGGCGGCTGGAGGATGTGTGTGGTTTGTGTTTAATCAGAGTTGATTTTTTTTTCTTTGTGGTTCCGGGGAAGGGAAGGAGATGAGGGGCCCGTCTTAGGGTTTCCTTCTGGTTCCCCAGGACCCAAGTGGGGGGAGAGGCACTGGGCAGCTCTGAGTTTAGGGTTCTCTGTCAGGGCAGGCGGGGACGTCTCCTGAACGCTGAGCCCAAGTCCCCTCCGCGTGCCTGAGGTTCCGCCGCCGCACGCTGCCTGGAGAATCCAACGCCACGTTAAATATATGGATTATCCAGAAATTTCTGCAGCAATAGGGTGAGTTATTATTGATTCACAGAGCATGACAAAACATCGCTGCATGAATTAGCAAACAGCTGTTGCTAATTTGAGTTTAGAACGGTACACAGAGGAACTTGTTTCTCTGTTCGCTCCTTTCATTTATAATGAATTTTAATCACCGCTACAGGTGAGAAAAATGTAGAAACAAGCTTGTATCTTGTGGAAGAAACAAAGGAGAGACAGATGCTAACAGATTTCCAGTCTGTGATAAAAGGAATGTTTTGGTACACTTTACATGCAATTAGAGCACAGCTGTTTCCAGTCCCAGGTCCACGCACGCGGCCGAATGTGGGCTCTGCCGATCTCCAAAGGGAGTGAAGAAAAACAGTGATTCAACCCCGAAAGCATTTTGCTTTCTCCCGAGCTGAGCCGAGCACCCTTGCGCCGGCCCTTGGCAGTGTTGTTGCATGAAGCTCATGGACATGACTTCACAAGGCGCCGACTCCGAGTGCAGGGGCAAAGCAGGGTGAAGTTAGGGTTTGTGGGAGGCCCACCCCAGGGAGCTGGTGGGGGACCCTTCCAGAGCCCCTGGGCCCCAAAGCGCCCTTGGCGAGGCCCTCATGGGGCAGATCGGGGGGCCCTTGCTTGCTGGCAGGAGTCGATCATGGTGCTCCTTTTTAGCAAGTTTGATCACAGCCAGCTCTCAGGTGAGTTGATGAGCGCTGGCTTTTTTTCTTTCCTAGTCTGTTTAATTTCTGCAATAAAACTCGAGCTCAATTGCATTTTCAATATCAGTGCTAAGTAAATTTGTCTAAGGGATGGAGCAGCCTGGCAAGCTGTGTGTTCTGCGAGGTCAGAGGCTTCAAGGGGAAAGACGGACACTTCCTTCCTGCCTGTCTGGCAGCCCTTAGAGACGGCAGCCCCGTGGGTGCTGGGCGAGGGTGTTCTGGGATCCTGAGCCTCCTCTCCCAGCCCCTGCCCCAGGAACCGGCAGACCCAAGTCCAAGCTATAGCATAGCTGTTGGTGTCTTGGTTTCTCCATCTGTATGAGAGTGTTGGGCTCCATCTATATAATGCGGTGGTCTTGAAGGCTCCTTTCAGGTCTGATATCTTGCGATTATGCATGGCAAGGGCCCTCTGGCCTTTCTGCAGATCCAGTTTGCCTTGCTCTGCAGACTGTCTTCTGCAGGGTGATCACTGTTGGTCCTGACTTGGACCCACTTTGTCATCCATCAGGTCTCAGGCGATGGGACTGCGTGCGCTGTCTGTGTCCATTCAGGCCATTGCAGTCCTTGCTGCCTCTCCTGTCTTACTGTCTGCCTGTGACCACTGTATGGTGAGCTGGGAGCCAATAGCCAGTGACTATTTTATACATTATGGAACATTTATCCTATATAACGCCTTACACATATTCCCTGATTTCATCTGTGTAATAGCTCTGTAGCTGGGACTGTAGTATCTCCATGTTACAGATGTGGAAACTGAGGCAGGTCTTTCCATCTGTGCAACAGAGGGAGGGTAATTAATTTGCCTAAGGTCACACAAGTAGCAAGAGGTAGAGCTGGGAGCCTAAGCCCAGCTGCTGGCTCTCAGTCACCCACCAGAACACACGTATCTTCAGGGCCCAGGACACGATGTATTAGGGAAGGGAGCCCCGTTGGTCTGGGCATGCAGGAGAGGGCCCAGGGGCGTCCCTGGTCCACAGGGGGAGCGTGGCTCAGCCCCTCATCAGCATGCCAGGTGCAGAGCCTGTGTTACCAGGTCTTCTCCTCCAAGAATAGCCAGAAGTGACTGTGGATGTTTCTTTTGTGTTTTGAGGCAGGCTGCAGTGCAGTGGTGGGACCATAGCTCACTGCAGCCTCCAACTCCTGGGCTCAAGCGATCCTCCTGTCTCAGCCTCCCAGGTAGCTGGGACTACAGGCAGGAACCACTGTGCCTGGCTAACTTTTTTATTTTTTTGTTCAGATAGGCTCTCCCTGTGTTGCCCAGGCTGGTCTCAAACTCTGGCCTTGTGCTGTCCTCTTACCTCAGCCTTCCAAAGTACTGGGATTATAACCGTGAGCTGCCATGGCTGGCCATGGCTTTTAAAAAAATGTTAGGAGTTCCTGATTTGTGAATGTTGACGTTTTTACAAAATCACTGATAACTGGGTGGCCCTGAGACTGTCCAGCGGGAGGACAGCCATGATGACTTGTGACCCGTTGCTCAGGTCGTCACTTCTCCCAGTCCAGCTGGCTGAGAGCCGGGGCTGGGAGTTCAATCCCAGCCTTTCCATTTAGCATCTGCTTTGTGATGTCAGGAGGTGACTAACCTCTCTGTTCTGTTTCTTCTTCCGTGGGGCGACCACACAACTTACGGTGCAAATCCAGCTCCTTTTGTGTGTGAAAGAGGAGCACAAACTGGACGGGGTGCCTGGGTGTGTGGCACCTGCTTACTCGTAGCACGGGGAGAATAACAGCAACAAAACCACCGCTGCCGCCATCACTGCCCCCGTGCAGAGCTGCCCCAAATGTCCCATGGGATGATGGGTGTGAAGTGCTGTGTGATTGCCACCCACATGACAGGGGTCACGATTAATGATCGTAGTGTAAGTTACGCTAGGAACCACCTTCATTTTCTCTAGTGAGCATTTGCCGGACGCTTAGCAGCGTATAACTGTTAACCGCTCTGTAAGGTAGTCACACTTATTATCCCTGTCCTATGGATGAGGAGATGGGGGCTCAGAGAGGTCCAGTAACTTGCCCATGGTCACGCAGTGAATGAGTGGCAGCTCCTTCTGAGTCCTGAGTGAGCCCATGCGTGTTCTTACCCATGACTCCCCTGTTCCTCAGTGGCTGATGTCTCCCTGCAATTGGCTGAATCTCTTTAACACAGTAACTGCCATGTGGGTTGTATTTAACTCATGCTAGTTTTGAGCCTTGGGCCTTGTGAAGCATATGTCCCTTTACCTTGGGAGTCACATAAACTATTTTTCAAGCTGCCTATAACTCATGCACAGAAAACAATAATAAAAATATAACAAATTTTTCATTAAATTAGAAAGGATCAAGTTTTTTTTCAAAGTTTTTATTCTATTTTTGTAATAAAACACTGTAGCCCCTAGGAAAAAAATTTTTCTAGTGTGGCAGTCAGTGTGTTAAGCTTAGGCTGACTTTTGGATCCCTGTAACTTTTATTGAGGGCCTTGGTGGCAGCTGTTTGCTGTCACATGGCATTTCAGCAGCCCCCGGAGCTGGCTCGAGAAGGGCACGCCTGGCCCTGTCTTCCAGACAGTTGAGGGCTCGGAGGGTTGTCATAAGCTGTGTGCCAAGGGTACTTTTGAGGTGGAGCAGAAGGTGGGATCTCACTTCCTCCCACGAGGCCAGCTCGGAAAGTGGCCGTCTAGGGCAGGTGGGCTTTCTCCCTCCTCTCAGCTTTGGGCCACTGACCTCTGCGTGCCAGTCTCTGTCCTTGAGTGACACCTGAGCCTCCCGCCCTGCAGATATTTTCTCCCCAGAGTGGAAGACTGATCCCTGCTTTTCCTCTTTGTGGCTTCACTGGAGACAATGAGATCACATCCACAAGGAACTCCCAGCTCCCTCCAGGATGGGTGCATAGGAGCGGCTGTTATTTTTGCTAATAGCATAATTGTAATTCAAGATTTCAGGGGAGCCACGTCAGCTTCTGTTTGGCCTGCCTGTGAGGAAAGGACCTCTGGCTGCCTTACCCTTTCCTATCCCAGGGCGGACTTTGATTTCCCAGGGTTTGGGCTGTCCTTCTTTACACCACACCCCCGTCTGTCTCTTTAGGAAAATCAAGTATCTAAATGCAGTACTGACTACTGCCATTAAAGGGGGTCTCTCTCTCTCTCTCTCTCTCTCTCTCTCTCTCTCTCTCTCTCTCTCTCTCTCTTTCAAACTACTTCCAAGCAGAAAAGGGTTGCTTTAGAGTTTAAACTTTAGATAGCAATTAATCAACAGAAAGATTGAGCAGATAAGAGTGTAGAAAGTAAGAATGCTGGGTACCTTCTGCACCCTTCAGGGACCAGCAGGCTCAACAAATATGTGCTGAATTAAAAAACACCCAAACTAGATAGCCGGGAACTGGATACCTACTACCTGGCACTTCTCATTCTGTACTCAGGGCAGACATCATCAATTGATCACAGATTCTTAGAGCTACAAAGGCTCTTGGACACCTGTTCATCTGATTCCCTCTCTCACGCGTTGGGGAAGTGAAAGCACAAAGAGGGGGATACACTTGCCTTTGGTTACACAGTGCTAGGATCTGAACCTGGTCCAGTGGTGATCTCATCCGCGGTGGCTCACAGCTCCACCCTCAGGGCCTACAGTTCCACCCTCTGAATCATTATTTTTTTCCCCATGAAATGTAGCACATATCTGCATCTGAGTAGTTTTATCAGCCTGTTTCCTGCTTGTAGAATTTTGTCTCAGCTTTTTGTCTAGAGCATGCTTTCTTGAAAGTAAATCTCAAAGTAAATTAAATTACAGTGTTTTTGCAACCTGAGAATTTTCAAAATCCTTAATTTCTAGTTTTTTTGGGTTGTTGTTGTTTAACAGTTCTTTTCTCAATCTTTTTTCTTTTTACTGCAAGTAGCAAGAAGAAATTAGGTCACACCTTCAACAGTTTGCTTGGAAATCTCAGCTAAATATCCAAGTTTATCCATTTGTATGGTTTATGCAGTTTACATAGCTGGGGACACAATTTCACTAAGTTTTCTGCCACTACGTATCAAAGATTCCCTTTCATTCCGTTTCCAATACTGTATTCATAATTTCCTAGGAAGCTCTCACCATCAGTGCCTTTAATGTTACATAATCATTTCTCTCAGTATCTGTTCATGATGGTTTAGATATTTTCTCAGGTGATTTAAGTTTTCTCTGACGTGCTCCTTTGCTTTCTTATGAGTCTTCACTAACAGAGTCAATAACATCCATATATTTCCATTAATCTGTTTGGGGTTATCTAGGCTCGTAAGGAAGTCATACTTCTCAGAATTCTTTCTGCCTCTGGTCACTGCCCAATTCCAGAGCCACTTCCACAATTTCAGGTATTTGTTCCGATAGCACCCCACTCCTGGTACCAAAATCTGTATTAGTTTTCTATGGCTACTGTAACAAAATGCCATAAACATAGTGGCGTAAAACAACAACAAAAAAATTATCTTACAATTCTGTAGGTCAGAAGTCTGACCCAGACATCACCGGGGTAAATCAAGGTGTTGGCAAGACTGCGTTCCTTTCTGGGGGCTCTAGGGAAGAATCCATTTCCTGCCTTTCCAGTTTTTAGAGCTGCCCACATCCCTTGGCTTGTGGCCCCCTTTCACGTTAAAAGCCAGCATTGCTGGTTGGGTCCATCTCATATCACGTCACTTTGACCTCCTCTTCTGTCTCCTTCTTCCACATTTAAGGACCCTTGTGATGACAGTGGATCCCCCCCCCCAGATAATCTAGGATAATCTCTTTATTTTGAGTTCAACTGGTTGTCAACCTTAATTCCACTTTACCATATAATATAACATATTCATAGGGGGTAAGACATGGACATCTTTGGGGTGGTCATTATTCTGCCCGTGTTTGGGTCTGCAGAGGCTATTGAAGCAGCCTGCTCAAGAGGAAAGGAGGAGAGAGGCCAGCTGCATTCACTGTTGCTTGGCTTCAGCCCCAGCCTGGCCTGGTCACCATCCACTGGCTTTGCCCACTTTGGGACATGACTTTGCCTTAGTGGCATGTGGGGCTGTAAAGCTTGAGACTTACACCTGGCCTGAGCCACAGGGCCTGGCAACGTGCTTGTGCATGGTGGTTCTCCAGGAAGGGAGTGGGTGCCTCAGTGGGGTGGGCCCTGAACTGGCACTGGGGCCTGGCCAAGCAGTGTAGTCTGGTCCTTAGCAAGTGGGCTGGGGGCATCTGCCACTTGCTGTCTCGGTGTACTCAGAAGTTACTCTCCTTTTTGGGGCCTCAATTTGCACAGTAATAAAAAGTGGTGTTAATAGTACCTACCTTATAGGGATGTTGTGAAAGACAATTGAAAAAATGCTGACAAAGGACCTGGCACGTAGAAAATGTGCCGTACACGGCAACAACTGTCATTACTGTGCATTTAGTCCTGAATCTGCCTGGAACTTGCTGTGTTGCCTCAGTTTCTTGAAACATCAGTGAGATAAGATGAGTGGTGATCTCTGCAGCCTCTCCTAGCCCCACGCACTGATGTTGGTTTTATGTGCAGACAAGTGACTGAGTTGAGGAGTATTCTGGGATGCATGGTTAGCCCCGGCACCTGTTGTCTGCAGGACCCCTCTGCACCTAGTTTAAGCCTGGATCCTTCCTCTGGGGCCTGAGTCCTTGGTGGGCACTGAGTCAGTGAGAATGCCCCCTCCAGCCTCAGAACTCCGGCCTGTCTCCTCCTGGGCCTTAGCACAGTGGGATCCAGGCCCCCACTCTGGCCTGGGTTTGCCGTGAGGGCAGCTTGGGCCTCTCAGGGATGTAGCATCATGGTTTGCTGGAAGGAGCTTCAGGAAAGGGCCTCAGAGGTTTCCCAGTCCACCTATGTCTTAGACTGGGCAGTGGCTCAGGAAGGAAAAATGACTTCCCTAAGGCCCCTCAGCAATAGACCTGCCTCTGACGACCAGGGCTCCTGACTTCCAGATTTGTGTGCCCTCTGCTGCTGCCGCTTCCGGGGGGTGCAGGGAGACAGAATGGGTACAGTTTTAAGTTTCCCAAGAAGAGTGCAGGAATGTGCCCAGACAGGGTCCCTGAGCTGAATTTGAGTCACTTCATGTCAGAAAGCCACCTGTTTAGGTTCTGGCTGCCTCCACGGGAAGCACAATCTGTAGTGTGCCCTGAAACATGTTCATGTGTTATGGCTCTGGTCCCCTGGGCTCTGAGGAAGTTGGTATGTGCTCCTGGGGTGCCCAAGCTGCTTTGTGCCCACTTTGGGGTTGGAGCTGACCTCTCTGGCTGCAGAGCCCCCACTCCAGACCACGGCACAGCTCCATGGTATCTGGCAAGTCCTCTTGTCTCTGTGAGAATAACAGGATTTTGGCAACCCTGCTCCAAAGCTGCATTACCCAGAGAGAATAGGCAGCTCCTTTCTTGGAGGAGGAAACCTGATGGTTGAAGGCATGTAGCACCGGGAGTCAGGAGACACTTTCCTCCAGTTTGCTCAGTGCTGCTGACCATTCCATTCCCACATGCCTCTGCTCATGGCAGACATCGCCAGTTGATTTCAGCACTCCTTCCTTCTGAGCCCAGATACGGCCTGAGAATCCTTCTGAACACTGTACTCTAGACAACCACCCCCAGTTAGCTATCCCTGTGAGTTCCCTTCTTTCTCTGGGCCTCAGCTTCTCCGTCTGTTTCATGCGGGATTGGAGTAGATGGTTTCTGAGTCTAGGGTCCTGTTCCTCTGGTCTTGGGATCCCCATTCCTGGAGCTCTGGAGGGGGCCAGAGAGGGGCTCTTTTCAGCGCATTACAGAGCTTTGTTCTTGGGGAACTGTCTTCTTGGCAATTTTCATTTTTCTGAAGAAACGGGGAGGCCCTTTGGGCCTTTTTATGACTATCATGCAGACAGCCTGGATGGTGGGAGTAGGGCCCGAGGTGACCTTTATATTCACCTGAAAGGGACTTCAGAGAGCACGAAGTCCGGCTTCCCATGTCCCCAGGTCTCCCGACGGACTGTCTGTCCCATGCCCCAGCACATCTCTGGGGCGCTCTGCTCGCTGTGGTGGGCCTGTTTTTTGCATGGTCTGCAGCATCCACGGCCAGGGCCCAGGCTTGGTGCACTTGGTGACCCTGTGGCATTCGGCCACAGTCCTGGGTACAGGAGCCACTTGTGGACTTGGGTGGCAACTTCATTTCTGGGACTGTTGAGCTCTTGTCCCCTCTGGAAGCTGGTGGTCATTTTTTTTTTTTGAGACAGAGTCTCACTCTGTTGCCTGGGCTAGAGTGAGTGCCATAGTGCTAGCCTAGCTCACAGCAACCTCACACTCCTGGGCTCAAGCAATCCTTCTGCCTCAGCCTCCCAAGTAGCTGGGACTACAGGCATGCGCCACCATGTCCGGCTAATTTTTTCTATATATTTTTAGTTGTCCAATTAATTTCTTTCTATTTATAGTAGAGGTCTCGCTCTTGCTCAGGCTGGTTTTGAACTCCTGACCTTGAGCGATCCACCTGCCTCGGCCTCCCAGAGTGCTAGGATTACAGGCGTGAGCCACTGCGCCCGTCCTATTTTTTATTCACACAGATGGAACTGCCCATCCAGGAATGTTCAAGGAGCCTGGAGCTTCCAGGGCCTCCGCTGTCTTCACCCTCCTATTCGTGCAGGGAGCTTTCCCGGGGTTCTTTTCAGGGCCATTTGTTCCTCTTGCGTAGGTTTAGTGACAGGGGGTCCATGTCCTCCTCAATCTGTCCCCGGTCCTCTTTGCAGGAAGGTCTCCTTTTGGCTCACTCCTGTGGGTCTGTGGGCTGGCCACCCTCCCTCCTTGGCCTGAGCACCCCTGCTGGCAGCCCCGACCTTGACTCTCTGTGGCAGGAGGAGCTGTGAGCTGTGGCTCCCGCCCGTCCTGGGTGGCCACTCCTGTTGGTCTGCCTGGGTTAGGTGCGTGGGAGACTGCCGCACGCTGCGGTGGCATCGCCAGCTCATGGCCCCATGTCCTGCTCCGTGGTGGTCACCAAGTACGACCTCATGAACTTGGGATCTGCCCGCTCTTTCTGCTGCTGACATAGTCTGGAGCCCAGTTAACGTTCTTTTTTCCTACGTAAGTGAATTTTTATCAAAAATTTTCACCTCTTTTATGCTTGTTTTGGTTCTCTTCCTGCAGCAGACAGCAATCAGCCTCACATAACCCATTGCCTACCAGGCCTTTTTGCGGGATTAGTCATTTCTAAATGACTTTAATCTCCATTTTGAAAGCGACTTTCCTACTCATTTGTGCTACCTTTCTTTGATTGCATTTATTCTGGAGGGAGGGGGAGCTGCGGGTCTGGCATTAGTCACTGTATCTCCCACTTGCTTTTCTGTGTCCCTCCTCCCAAGGAGGGAGGCAGCGTGGCATTGTGGGTGGAGACAGCGACTGAACGGGGCTACGTGGGTTCGTATCCTGACTCTACTGCCTGCTAGCTGTGTGGCACTGGGCAAGTTACTCAGCCTCTCTGTGCCTTGGTTTTCTCATCTGTGAATGGAAAGGTTAATAATAGTGCTCTTTGGGCTGTTGAGAGGATTGAATGGGTTAGTACACGCAAACTCTTAGAAGAATGCCTGGCACGTAGTGAAATCTATGCACGTTTACTTGAAAATGAAAAGGTGGCTGGTTGAGTGGGACTTCCCTTGAGCCTGCCTGCTCCCTGAGTTCCGGAGTGTCTGGGTTGAAGGGGACGTTGCGATTGTCGTTGCCATAATTGCACGAGTGCTTGTGCGTGTGTGCACACGCGTGTTTTTGGTGTCTGGCAGTCGGCATGAGGAGAGTGTTACCGCTGGGAGGACAGGGAACCTCTCCTCTGTGACATCCTGCAATTACACCCCGAGCTGTGGCCCCAGCTCATCTCCCCAGCCGACTTGCAGAGCACTTGGATAAGTGCCCCCAAAGCAGAACGCACTGGCGGTGGGACGGAAGCAGCCGAGGTCGCGCGGTCTTGGCATACAAGGCGTTAAACAGGGCAGTCTGAGTTTGGGACTTTACATGTCAACATGCCTGTTCCCTGATTGGGCCTTTTTGGTTTAAGGAGCCTTATTTTCATTTCAATCCAGGTGATTATCATCTCAGCAGTTGCTCCGTTTGTTGCTCCTAGAATAATATGCTTTGCTTTAGTTTTGAAACTTGTTTGCAGAAAAACAAAACCAACCAGGCAGCTCGCAATGAGCCCCGGGTGCTATGGCATGGGGCAGGCTGAGATTCTCCTTTTCAGAGCTCAGTGGGCCAGTGGCAGGTGTAGGGCCTGGGGACGACTTGGAGATGCAGTCCGGCCAAACAGCCTGGGCATCTGGCTCATACTGGCGCGTTCCTCACCCCCTGAGCCTCAGCCTCCCCGTCTCAAAAATGGGATGTTACTGGAGACACTAGATACGGTTGCTGTGAGGATTAAACAGAATTAATTGTGATCATAGACATACTTAGCACAATGCTGGCACGTGGGACATGCTCACTAAGTATAGCTGCTAATATTATTAGCACTAGTGGTACTAATTAGGATTAATTATTATTATTGGCAAAATGGTGCTTTTGTGGAACAGCTTTTTGAAGTATAATTTGCATACCCCAAAATTCACTTGTTTGAGGCGAGCCACGCAGCCGCTCGTTAGGAAGGAAGTTCGAGAGCCACACAAGCCTCTCCGCAGTTGGGTTTTAGAGCATTTCTGTCACCTGGGAAAGAGCCCCTCTGGCCTGTCTGCAGCCAGTCCCTGCCCCCCGTCCGGCCTCAGGCCGCTGCTACCCCGCTCTCCGTCCCCACCGACGAGCCTTTTCTGGACTGTCCGTGTCAGTGGAATAATAACGCCTTTGCACAGCACGTTTCCCCATCTGCTCCTCACACTGGCCCCCCTTTCCAGGTGCATAAACCGAGTCTGAAAGGTTAGAGCAGCGCGCAGGGCGCGTAGGAACTGGAGCAGGGCGGCTCTGAGCGCAGCATCTGTCCTCTGGCCCTCGGGTGGCATCAAGTGTTTGGGAGCAAGTGGACCCGGCAGATACACCTGTCGGGCTCGTCCCGCGGGCGGTGCCTTCCTGGCGTCCCTTGCCCGCTGGCTGCGCATTCTCCACCATCAGCCTCCGGTGGGCTCCCGCGAGCGGCTGCGCTCTCTGGGCCTTGGCGGGCTCTGCCCCGAAATGCAAGGCTTGGGGCGGGTCCGGCCCCTCTTGTGAGGGCCCCAAGGAGATCCAGCCCGACTGCCCCGAGACCTCTCCCTTTCCTACCCACACAGGAGTGCTCTTATTTGGCCGTTTGACCTGTGGACGCTGGTCCAGGCCCACGTCATGGTCAAGGGGCCTGAATGTGGAAGGTCCCAGTGTTAGTGGCTGTTACTTCCTCAGCCAAGTCACTGAGGCCTCAGTTTCCTTGTCTGTCCAGTGGCGGTGGCCCTGGTTCCTGCCTCGTCAGTGGTTGTGGGAAAGCGCTTAGCAGAGTGCTGGGCACTCGGGAAGGGCTCAGCAGCAGCTTGAGTGAGTGTGAGCTAAGACATCAAAATAAAGAAAGCCGGTCCAGCCGGGCAGGGGTGGGGGCCCGGCAGGTCCCCCAGCTCCAGCCACCTCCTCCCTCGGGTCCCTTTTGTCTGTGCCCCGCAGAGCCCAGCTGGCAAGAGCTGGGAATTAGCAGGCAGGGGACCGGGTGCCTCCTGCCGCGGCTCATCTGGGGAGCTGACAGTGGCTGCATCCTTCCCGCCTGAAGGGCCCCGTAATGTGAGGCCCCCAGGGGAGAAGGTGCCCTTGCCCCTGGAGGGTATTCCGGGAGGCACCTTGAGCTGGGCTGGGTGTGGGGCTTCAGAGGTGAGGTGGCTATCAGGAGACTTGGAGCCGGGAGCCTTGGAGAGCGGCATCCATCCAGGCTGAGGTTTGCCGCGGTGCCACCTAGGGTCAGGTGGGTCTTTACAGGGTGAGCACTGGAGGGCCTGGGAGAGCTGGGGTGGGGGTCGGGGGGGCTAGGACCAGGCTCAGCACCAGCTGTGAGGGACCCCTCAAGACCCTCTGGTCAGCCTTCTTCCCTCATTAAGTCTGGAGCTGGCAGCTTGTGTGGCGAGCTGGCCTGGGAGCCGCGGGTCTGTGGTTGCGTGTGAGTGTGTGTGTCGGCAGGTGAGTGTGTGCACGGAGGGCTGAGTTTACATGGGTGATTGTGTGCGTGTGCGGGTGTGTGTGCACGTGTGTGCCAGTGCTCCCCGTGCTGGGAATGTGCATGCCTGCGCCTTTCCTTGCTGAAGGTCTGGGCTGCCCCTGGGCCAAGGTTACGTCTGGGTTACGTCCGTGAGGCTTTTTTGAGACTCCGGCAGGCGGAGGCTGGCGGCTGCAGAGGCGGGGACGGTGGCTGTTTCCGCCGGGTTACGAGAGCAAGGTCGGAGCCAAATCTGAGCTTTTCTTTGTCTCTCCCTTGTCCTCAGCAGCCTGCGGTCTGTTTCATTCATTATTAAGTTTTAAATCCGCCTGAAGAGAAACTTGAGACCCTGCACTCACTCCTTGCTCGGGCTGGCTGCTCTCGACCCAGCGGGGGACTTCGGGGGCTCCGTGTGCTGTGTCCTGTATGCTTTTGCTTTCCCAGGAACGCCAGCCCTTAGGTTTGGCGTGAGGCTGGGTGAGGCTGGACAAGGCTGGATGGGCCAGCAAGGAGGGGACGGTCTCCAGGGAGAGAGGGAGGGACGCACCTCAGGGCTCAGGGCTCCGAGCTCTGTGGCTGTCTGCGTCCTGGTTCTTCCCTGTTCGCCGGACCACCAGGCCATCTCCTGAGGTCCCTGGTGGGCTTTGGGGGGAGAAGAAACAAAGAAAACAGACCCTCAGAATGGTCTGGGTTGGGAAATGCGTCTTTAGTGCCCTAGGCTACTTCCTACTTCCCATGTGAGCTAGAGTCTGATGTCACCGTGCCCTGTGGTTTCACACCTCCCCGTCTTGTCTACTACCTAAGACGGCAGTTTCCAGCTTCACCGGCACCCCCACCCCCGTCCCCAAAGAATGTGCAGCCTGGTACGATTCACTAGAAGTCTTTTTGTTTTTCTTGGCAAAATTTTGCCCATGCTGCTAAGGACCAGTGGGATTCCCCTCCAGGGTTGGGGGCTGGAGGGTGTTGATCAGGTGAGGGGACGTGTCCTCCTTTTGGCCTATGGGACTGATGGGCTGTGAGGTCATTTCTGGTGACTTTGTACAGGCTGTCCCTCCTTCCCCCTTCAGGGAAGTGGCCAGAGTCTCACCTCTGGTGGGGGTGGGGGTGCCACATCCAGGCCCTGCAGGTGTTGCTGAGAGAAAAGCCATTTCCCTGCTGTAACCCGCCGCCCCTCTGCTGTGTCCTCTGCCGACGGGAAGGCCCTGGTGTCCACTCGCTTCCGGCCCCCGTCCCTCCCCCTCCCCGCAGTTGGCCAGCTGCACAGCCTCAGCCCGTGCTGTGAGGAGCTGGCTCTGTCCTTGTTTCTCGGCACCCTGGGAATTGCCTCTAATCTCCTCCCTGCCTCCCCCTGCAGATGGTGATGACGACCCACAACTCTCCTGGGTGGCCTCATCTCCCTCCAGCAAGGATGTTGCGTCACCCACGCAGATGATCGGAGATGGCTGCGACCTCGGCCTCGGCGAGGAGGAAGGGGGCACGGGCCTGCCATACCCTTGCCAGTTCTGCGACAAGTCCTTCATCCGCCTGAGCTACTTGAAGAGGCACGAGCAGATCCACAGCGACAAGCTGCCGTTCAAGTGCACCTACTGCAGCCGCCTCTTCAAGCACAAGAGGAGCCGTGACCGGCACATCAAGCTGCACACGGGTGACAAGAAGTACCACTGTCACGAGTGCGAGGCGGCCTTCTCCCGCAGCGACCACCTCAAGATCCACCTGAAGACCCACAGCTCCAGCAAGCCCTTCAAGTGCACCGTCTGCAAGCGCGGCTTCTCCTCCACCAGCTCGCTGCAGAGCCACATGCAGGCCCACAAGAAGAACAAGGAGCATCTGGCCAAGTCGGAGAAGGAAGCCAAGAAGGACGACTTCATGTGCGACTACTGCGAGGACACCTTCAGCCAGACCGAGGAGCTGGAGAAGCACGTGCTCACCCGCCACCCCCAGCTCTCGGAGAAGGCGGACCTGCAGTGCATCCACTGCCCCGAGGTCTTCGTCGACGAGAACACGCTGCTCGCCCACATCCACCAGGCCCACGCCAACCAGAAGCACAAGTGCCCCATGTGTCCCGAGCAGTTCTCCTCGGTGGAGGGCGTCTACTGCCACCTGGACAGCCACCGGCAGCCTGACTCCAGCAACCACAGCGTCAGTCCCGACCCCGTGCTGGGCAGCGTGGCCTCCATGAGCAGTGCCACGCCAGACTCCAGTGCCTCTGTGGAGCGTGGCTCCACCCCAGACTCCACCCTGAAGCCACTGCGGGGGCAGAAGAAGCTGCGGGACGAGGGGCAGGGCTGGTCCAAGGTGGTCTACAGCTGTCCCTATTGTTCCAAGCGGGACTTTAACAGCCTGGCTGTGCTGGAGATCCACTTGAAGACCATCCACGCAGATAAGCCCCAGCAGAGCCACACGTGTCAGATCTGCCTGGACTCCATGCCCACCCTCTACAACCTCAACGAGCATGTGCGCAAGCTGCACAAGAACCACGCCTACCCGGTGATGCAGTTTGGCAACATCTCCGCCTTCCACTGCAACTACTGCCCCGAGATGTTCGCGGACATCAACAGCCTGCAGGAGCACATCCGCGTCTCCCACTGCGGCCCCAACGCCAACCCGCCCGATGGCAACAACGCCTTCTTCTGCAACCAGTGCTCCATGGGCTTCCTCACCGAGTCCTCCCTCACTGAGCACATCCAGCAGGCCCACTGCAGCGTCGGCAGTGCCAAGCTGGAGTCTCCGGTCATGCAGCCCACGCAGTCCTTCATGGAGGTCTATTCCTGCCCCTACTGCACCAACTCGCCCATCTTCGGCTCCATCCTGAAGCTCACCAAGCACATCAAGGAGAACCACAAGAACATTCCGCTGGCGCACAGCAAGAAGTCCAAGGCAGAGCAGAGCCCGGTGTCGTCTGACGTAGAGGTGTCTTCCCCTAAGCGGCAG
The DNA here is from genome assembly GCA_963574885.1 of Lepilemur ruficaudatus. Lineage (NCBI taxonomy): Eukaryota > Metazoa > Chordata > Mammalia > Primates > Lepilemuridae > Lepilemur > Lepilemur ruficaudatus. Next base: position 15,805 of record CAUYRT010108381.1, read on the forward strand.
CGGCTCTCGGCGAGCGCCAACTCCATCTCTAATGGCGAATATCCTTGCAATCAGTGTGACCTCAAGTTCTCCAACTTTGAGAGCTTCCAGACACACCTGAAGCTGCACCTGGAGCTGCTGCTGCGGAAGCAGGCATGCCCACAGTGCAAAGAGGACTTCGACTCCCAGGAGTCCCTCCTGCAGCACCTGACGGTGCATTACATGACCACGTCGACCCACTATGTGTGTGAGAGCTGCGACAAGCAGTTCTCCTCGGTGGATGACCTGCAGAAGCACCTGCTGGACATGCACACCTTTGTGCTGTACCACTGTACCCTGTGTCAAGAGGTCTTTGACTCCAAGGTGTCCATCCAGGTGCACCTGGCGGTGAAGCACAGCAACGAGAAGAAGATGTACCGCTGCACGGCCTGTAACTGGGACTTCCGCAAGGAGGCTGACCTGCAGGTGCATGTCAAACACAGCCACCTGGGCAACCCGGCCAAGGCACACAAGTGCATCTTCTGTGGGGAGACCTTCAGCACTGAGGTGGAGCTGCAGTGCCACATCACCACGCACAGCAAGAAGTACAACTGCAAGTTCTGCAGCAAGGCCTTCCATGCCATCGTCCTGCTGGAGAAGCACCTGCGGGAGAAGCACTGTGTGTTTGATGCCGCGGCCGAGAACGGCACGGCCAACGGGGTGCCCCCTACAGCCACCAAGAAGGCCGAGCCCACTGACCTGCAGGGCATGCTGCTTAAGAACCCCGAGGCGCCCAACAGCCATGAGGCCAGCGAGGACGACGTGGATGCATCGGAGCCCATGTACGGCTGTGACATCTGCGGGGCGGCCTACACCATGGAGGTGCTGCTGCAGAACCACCGGCTGCGGGACCACAACATCCGGCCGGGCGAGGACGACGGCTCTCGCAAGAAGGCCGAGTTCATTAAGGGCAGCCACAAGTGCAATGTCTGCTCACGGACTTTCTTCTCCGAGAATGGGCTACGGGAGCACCTGCAGACGCACCGGGGCCCTGCCAAGCACTACATGTGTCCCATCTGTGGCGAGCGCTTCCCCTCACTGCTGACGCTCACCGAGCACAAGGTGACCCACAGCAAGAGCCTGGACACGGGCACCTGTCGCATCTGCAAGATGCCCCTGCAGAGCGAGGAGGAGTTCATCGAGCACTGCCAGATGCACCCCGACCTGCGCAACTCACTTACGGGCTTCCGCTGCGTGGTCTGCATGCAGACGGTCACCTCCACGCTGGAGCTCAAGATCCACGGCACCTTCCACATGCAGAAGCTGGCAGGCAGCTCGGCCGCGTCCTCCCCCAACGGGCAGGGGCTGCAGAAGCTCTATAAGTGTGCTCTGTGCCTCAAGGAGTTCCGCAGCAAGCAGGACCTGGTGAAGCTCGACGTCAACGGGCTGCCCTATGGCCTCTGTGCTGGCTGCATGGCCCGCAGTGCCAACGGACAGGTGGGTGGCCTGGCTCCGCCCGAGCCCTCCGACCGGCCCTGTGCTGGCCTCCGCTGCCCCGAGTGCAGCGTCAAGTTTGAGAGTGCTGAGGACCTGGAAAGCCACATGCAGGTGGACCACCGCGACCTCACGCCGGAGACCAGTGGGCCCCGGAAAGGTACCCAGACGTCGCCAGTGCCCCGGGTAAGTGCCGCCCGCCTGAACCTGCCCTGAGGCCCCAGCTCCACGGATCCCTGCCAGAGCCGCACACCCTGAGCACTGTAGTCCTGGTGGTGGTCCCTTTAGTAGCCCAGAGAAGCCGCATGCCACGCGGTGGTTGAGCACAGCGCTCTAGGCAGGCTCCTTGAGTTTGAGCCACAGTGTTGCTGTTTCCTTCCCAGCCGTGTGACATTGTTTATCTCTCTGGGCCTCGTTTGTCAAGTGCTCATCTGTAAAATGGGAATAACGACCATCTCGACTTCGTAGAACTGTTGTGGGGGCCAGTGAGACGGGTAAAGTGCCTGGCGCGGTGGCCGACACGCAGTGAGTGCTCCGTCGCTGCCGGCTGGTGTTGTTACCGATCTGAGGACCTCATCGCTTGCTTATTGGGTCTCCTTAACTTCTTTGAGCTTTAGATCCGACATTCTTTTGACACATGTTTAAAGGGCGGAGAGGCTGGCGCTCAGCACTCACTCACGCTAGTCGTAATCACCAGCTGATATTGTCACCCACGGTGTCATTACACTTTGTGCAGTTGCTGGTGTGCAAGGCCCTTAGAAACGGTTCAATTGCTATTATCATTAATGATTGATAGATTGATTAATTCATCAAATTTTCCCTGAACGCCTATTATGCTTGGAGGTGCCTGGGAGCCAGAGGACCCAAAACGGCCCTGCCTTGTGGGCTTGTGGACCCGAGGGGGCAACAGACCCACAGCAGGTGACGTTCGATGAGGCAGGGGAAGTCTGGGCTCTTGGTGGGTCCACACAGGCCTTGGGTACAGGGCTGAGAGGCCCCCAATGGTGCGCCAGGAGCCTGCGTGGCCCTTGGGTGTCTGACATTGTGGACCTGGAGGTTCCCACGGAGTCTGCGTTGTCTGTTTCCAGACCGAGGAGGTGCCAGGTGGGTCTCAGGAGTGTCTTTCCCTCAGGGGCCACTGCAGGGAAGCAGGATTTGAGGAAGGGCCACCCGCCACAGGTGCCTGCTGGGACACAGGGATATTTGCTGGGGGCGTTTGGCCTCAGGACCAGAACTGGGGCCTAGGCCCCAGGATTTTGAGGGGTGAAGGAGACAGAGGGAGAGAGGAGGGCTGGAGAGAGTGATGGAGAATCCCGCAGCGGAAGGGACCTTAGAGCCTTCTGCCCAGCCCCTGGTGCTGCACACAGGCCCACAGAAGCCCAGTGAGCTGGAGAGACCTGTCCAGGGACACCTGGCCAGGGAGAGGAGCACCTGAACGAGGACAGAGCCTACTGGACACCCTTCAGAGGTCCTGAGCATGGACACTGGTCACCACTGTCCAGCTTGTGCTTACTGGTTGGCTGAGGTCTTGGGAGCATTTGGGCCATGGAGTTAGGTGGCCTGGGTTAAAATCTCCCTCTCCCAGGACCCAGCTGTGACTTGATTTTTCTGGGCCTCTGTCCTCCCCTGCAAAGCCAGTGGGTCACAGTAATGGTAATTAATAGTGATGGTAGCAGTAGTAAGACTTGTGTCCAGCTCCAGAGCCAATATCACCTGGGGAGCATGGTGGCCGGGTTGGTGGCTTTCTGGTTTTTTAACCAGCGTCTGCTCTGACTGGTCAATGTCAGGTCCTTATCAGCTGCTAAGTATCGTGGCTGTTGCCCGTGCTGACCCCAAGGGTTTGCTCTGAGGATTAAGTGAGTCAGTTAAGTGCCAGGTATACAGTAAACAATCCACACCTACTGAGGGGTAAGGATGTATGCTTTCTTCCATCTGTTCAATCCTCATAACTTTTCATTTTGCAAATGAGGAAACTGAGGCATAGAACCATTTGCCTCAAGTCATTTGCCTCAAGCCCCCATCTCTCAAGAGGCAGAGGGGAATCTGAGCCCAGGCTGGTCGCATCTGATGCTGCAGCCCATGCCCTGGCCCAGGACTCTGCCCAGAAACCCTGGAGCCCATCCTGGCTGCAGGAAGGATGAGGCTGGCTGGGCTGGAGTCCCGGGTGGCCATGCCCCATGCTCAGGCTGTGGGACAGCGAGGCTGCGCTGGGCCCCCGTGCTCGCTTCTCCCTGGTTCACCCCAGCCTGGGATCACCCCTCCCTTTTCCACACTGCCTACGACCGTGCTGGGTTTCCTGATGGCCAGGGAGCTGCTTTCCCAGCCTCCAAAGCCTTGGGCAATTTGAGGTTTCCCAGTCAGCCCTGGATCCAGCATCAAGTACCACTTTGTAAAAGCCCCTACTACGTGCAAGGCGCTCTCTTAGGTACCAACTCTTACGTCATCTCCATGGCAACAGCCTGGGATTGCTGTGGCCTCTGTTTCGACAAAGAGGGGATCCATGCTGAGAAAGGTGTCACCATGCACCCAAGGATGCGCAGCTGTGTGTGGCAGCGCAGGGAATGAAACATGAGGGGGTCCTGTTTCCTGGGAGCCCCACGGCCTTCTCCTCCCTGCCTGCAGGCCTTGCAGGAGATAGGTGAGCCGCAGTCACATCCCTGCCTTCCCAGAGGCCGGGCAGATGGGCCATTAGCAGAAAGGAGCTAGACAAAGCCCAGGTGCCCTCAGCCAAGGCAGCATCCTCTGGGGCCCTGCCCCTGCCTGGGCACGCCTTGGGGCAGGAGCCCAGCTGTCTGTTAGCCCACCCCTTTCCTCCCCTAGGACTCACTCATGTAAGAACAGACTCCGGGGGCTTTACAGGGGCTTGGGGGCTGGCAGGCTGGGACCCTCAGGAGTGTTTCCATAGCAACCAGCCCTCGGAGGACTGAGTTCCCGTGGGGCCGAGGCTGCTGTCAGCTGAAACGTGAAGCATTGAGTTTCTACCTCCCCCTCTGTTTATGGGTAATAACATCACCCAACACGAGGCCAGTGTGGGTGTAACTTGGCCTCTCCATCCCCTCAACAGGTCCCCGTGAGGCCTTCCTCTGCCAGGTGGGTGGCCTGGGTGCTCTCACAACCCCTTTTACAGCCAGGTAAACACACATCCAGATCAGAGGGCTTGTCGGGGTCCCACTAGCTTTCTGTCACCTAGAGCAGGCCTTTCCAGGGAGGCCTGGGGCGTGGAGCCGCGAATGGCAGCCGAGACAGTGGGCTCCAGGGTGCCTGCCAGGCATTGAAGCCTACCTCCCCAGCACAGGGCTTCGACCAAGTGATGCAGCCTCTTGAAACTCCTCTTCTCCATCCCCAAAGTGGAACTTGCAGCGTGGCGGTGAGTACTCAGTACAAAGCTGGGTACACAGCAGGCGCTCAGTAAGCGGTAGCTGTGACCACTGCCATGGAGAGTGAGGAGCTCCGGTTGTCTTTCCTGTCTCTCCCTCCTTTCTTGGAGGGCCTGGCCAGTCCTTCCCCCGCCCTCTCCATCTCTGGTCTCTGCCACTCGTGTGTTTTCCTTCTGCCGGTGGCTCCCCGGTGAGGCTGCCCAGGGCTGTGCTGCGGGAGGCGGCCCTGGCCGGGCCCTGGAGCTCAGCTTTGCCCCTCCTGGGCGGGGCCCCAGGGCAGGGGCTTACGGCAGAGGAGGTGCTTTGGGCGTCCCGTTCCATCTTTCTGTAATTATATCTCCTCGTGGGGTCTGAAGCTCGCGAGGAGGAGGGGTCTCTGCGGGGTGGAGAAGGGGGACAGACCAAGAGTAGATACTGGGGTGAGGACTGGGGGCCTGGCCAGGTGTCGAGGGTGTTCAGGCTGGTGAGCCTGTGTGTGTCTGTGTGTGGGTGCACCTGCGTACACGTGTGCATCCACGTGCGTGTGCCTGAGTGTCAGGGTCTGCACACACATTTGCATTGGCAGCTGCTTGCAGCTCTGTGGGCGTATTTGAGAGTGTCAAGGTTCCAGGGAGAGAGCTGAAGGCATGTGTGTCTGAGGACAGATTTGGCTATGTCCATCTGTGTGACCTTGTGGGCCCTGTTCTTCTGGGGGTGCTGCACATATGTATCTGTGTTTAGGTTGCTGTGCACAGGGGTCATAGGTGTGTCTCTGAGAGTCTGTGTGTCCATGGTGAGTTGGGGTGAGGGTGAGCGTGTGGATGCATACATGTATGCTTGCACTGCTGTGTTTGGGTCGTGGGGGGGGGGCAGCAGTTCCCCTGGCTCCTCCCTCCGGGGTCCCCTGGGCCCTGTGTCACCATGACGAAGGGCCCAGTTACTTGGCAGTGCTCTTCCTGCTACCGAGGGTTGTGGAGGGCCTGTGGGGTGGCCTCTCTTCCTGCCCAAGTCCCTGGTGATTTACATCCAAGTTCAGGGAGCTCCCTTCATTCCCCTGCCCCTTCGGGGGACAACCAGATCACTTTGATCACGGGCGGTTCCCCACACCCGCCTGCACCAGCTGTGGCCTCCAGAGACTTCCACCCAAGCACATCCTTGGAGGGAGACATGGTCTTCTCCGCTGCGGCCACAGCCCGACACCACGCCCTTCTTCCCACCTGCAGGGGCCAGGCAGCCCCGTGCAGCAGGACTTCCCGGGCTTCCCTGGGAGGGAGCCTCCTGTGTGTGCTTCGTTCCTGCATTCGCTTGTTCGTTCCTTGTCCGCTGGTGCAAGCACCAGGGGCTCTCACACTTGCCAGGGAGAGTGGGCGGGGCACACGTGAGGCAGAGTGAACGACCGTGATGGTGGAGAAAGCCGAGGTGGATCCCTTTGTGAGCATGGAGCTCTGGAACTGTGCCCCTGAGAAGCCCTCAGTCCCTGCCGTCCCCCAGTGGCCTGAATAGCTCCCTCTGCGTGTGAGGCTGGACTCCCCACCCTGCGCCACCTTCCACCCCGAACCCCCAGTTCTTTCTGAGGCCTCTCCATGCTGAGTGCCTGCTTCTCAGCCCTGCACCATGGCCTGTCCTGAGGACACACTGAAGACCCCAGTTCTCCTGAAACACTGGGGAGAAGCCTGGTCTCATCAGGGTGGGTCCTGAGCCCGAGCAGGGACCTTGCCTGGGAGCCTGAAGCACCCAGCACCAACTTCTCCAGTTGTGTCTTCCTTCACGCACTCATCTGTTCAGCATTTTCTTAGCACCAACAACAATCATGATAAAAATTAAGTAATTATTAGGCTCTCACCTTGGGCCAGGCCCTGTGCTAAGGTGGTGGGGTTTGGGATATTTAAGTCATCTTTTGTTCCCTTTGCCCCTTCTGCCCTAATAGACTGCTTTGCATATTTATTCTGCAACTTTGCTCATGTGTTCAACAAGTGCTTGTTGAACACTTGGTCTGGGCTGCCTCAAAGGTGGACAGAACACACTTCTGGCCCACTGGGTGCTCAGGCTGCGACAGGGGAGAAGACAGTCAGCCACAGTACAACGGTGCGTTACGTACCCAGGTGCGTTTAACATAAGCCGGGGGTCGGGGTGGGGCGCTGCGCTCGTTCTGGAGTAGAAAGGGAGGGCGTCTCAGAAGAGGTGGCGCTTGGACTGACTCCTCAAGGATGGAGGGCTGCATAGCTGAGGGTTGGGTCTGGGTTCTCAGCCAAGAAATCTGAAGTCCTGTCCCCTTTTCCAGGCATGAGAGAAGCTTCATCATCCCAGGAGCCAAAGTGGTCTTCAAATAGCTTGGATATTTTGATTCCCAGTATTACCCCTCATCCTTCAAAAAAACCCACAGCCCTTCCAAGCAGGGCAGCCTCCCTCAGCTCCCAGAAAGGTTCACCTTGGGATGAGGCAGTTTCCCCAGCTCTAGCAGAGGAGCATGTCCCTTGGACTGTAGCCTGACGCCCCTTCCCTAGGCTGGTAGAACCGGATCCAGAGGGAGGCGGGAAGAGAATCGCCTGGGGATACATGGGAGGGGACTTCTGGAAAGTCTTGAGCCAGGCCCTCCAGGAATTTTTGCTTTTCTTTTCTCTACCTCCTGACTCTCGAATTCCTTTCTTTTTGATTTCTGAACAGAAAAAGACGTACCAGTGCATCAAGTGCCAGATGACCTTCGAGAATGAGAGGGAGATCCAGATCCACGTTGCCAACCACATGATTGGTAAGAGAGCGTTTCTTTGCCGGGCTTTGACGTCTGTGGCACCAGCCATCGTTTTACCGCCTTTAGGCCGAAGGACAGAGTCGCTGTGCTGTTTCCTAGACACTTCAAACGGGAATAAAATGTCAGAGTGGGCGCGTCTTCTCCATCGCAGCCTCCACTCACATTGCAATCAAACTTTGACAATCTCTTCCATTTCCCAGCATAAATTTCCCTCCATTTCTGAAACAAAGTGCTTTCCAGTTGTCAAGCACTCAGGGGCAATTATGCTTCAATTTTGTATGTCATGACATTGAACAGATTTAACTGCTCACATTTCCCCAAGCACACTGTCAAAACAGAATGCTTACCAAGTCATTTCGGTGCTTTTCCTATTCCTGTTCAAGTGGTTTGGACTTTGGAAAATTCATCCTTTCTAGAAGGGGGGCTTTCAAGGTCCCGGAGAGTTCACACCCTTGGCACCAGGGACTGGGGAAGCTGTGAAGTCTCGGGCGGCTGGATGTTCTGAGGGGCCTCTCGGGCGGCTGGATGTTCTGAGGGGCGTGGAGGTTCCCAGGGGAGGGGCTGGCTTGGGGTGGGCCGGGGCCTTGGGGAGCTTCTGGAGTCCCGATGCCTTGGTCTTTTTGGATGTGTGGTCGCCTTCTCCAGGACCCCTGTAGTCGAGAGTGAGGTTTCAGCTGTGGGCTGCCCGCTCTGCTCTGTACTCCATCTCCACTTTTCTTCTTCTGGCAGCTTTTCGTTATAGTCTTAACAGGAGCCGAGCGACCAGGGTACTGCTTTACGGACCCCTTATCGCGTGCCTCCAAAATCCTCTTGTAGGCGCGCAGCTCAATGCATTCTCACAACACCCAGATCCAGAAACAGACTATTCCCGGCAGCCCAGCAGCCCCTCCCCACCAGCAGAAGGTCCTCCCTGTGGTCGGAGAGCCTAGGTTGGGTCTGCCTGATTTGTACCTAATATAAGTGGAATCACACAGTTTCCTTTTACATTATTGCCTCTAGTTGGGGACTATTCACTTATCTGTTTGACTGTTGATGGGCCCATTTTGTAGTGTTTCAAATTGTGCTGGAACATTCTCATACATGTCTTTGGTGACTATATGTATGTGATTTCAGTGGCATCATAGGGATGTACAGATGTGTATTTGTATATTATGTATAAAATACTGTTATAGATCCTATGCAAGTGTGTATATAATGGGAATGTAGGATTAGAAGTAGAATTGCGGGGTCATAGGGTAGACATTGATCACTTTTAGTAGATACGGACAAATTTCCAAAGTGGTCGCATTTCCAAAATGCCCACCCTTGGTGGTTGGTGTGCGAGAGTTCCGGTTGCCCTGTGCCTGCGCCGCACCAGCGTCCGAGTAAGAAGAACTATTGTCACGAACGCCCTTCTTTAGCCAGGATGCTCTCAGGGCAAGTGCGCGTGCTCGGGTCCCCACCTAGCTCAGTGAGCGTGGGTGCGCTCAGAGTCCCGGCTCTCCCCCTGGTGGCTTGGAGCTGGGCTCTGGACAGCCTCTGTCCCCCGAAGGCTCTGACCTCCCAGTCGCGTGGTGGCGGGGCCCACAAGGCCACGAGGGGAGAAGGAGAAGGGACACGGGGAACAGTAGGTGGGGCGCTGGGAGCTTGGCCTGACAGGGAGATTGGTGGCTTTTTAATTTCCCCTGTCTGAAAGCCCCTTGCTGAAGGACAAGAAGGAAAGCACCCTGTCAGTCACCGGCTGCTCAGAGTCCTTTCAGGAGAGTTTCGGGGAGGTGAAGATGAAGATATCTAAAAATGTTTGCTTTTGCAGCAGGTGTTAACGCGCATTCCTGTTTGTAAGCTTGAAGGGCGAGAGCCTGGCTAATTGGACCACAGTGATTTCAAAGGTGTTTCTTCCCCCTCCCTTCCCTCTTCCACCCTGCCTTCTGTGCAGATTCTGGAAGCGGGGTGTCCTCAGGTGGAAGGCGAAGGGGCTGCTCTTAACTAGAGTCTTGGGAAATGCAAAAGGAGGGGTTGACTGGCATTTGGGCCCATGTGTGAGCTGAGGGCCGGGCTTCAGCTGAAACATTAGGGAGCCACTGAAGGTTTCAGAGCAGGGTGTGGCCTGGACTGAGCTGAGTGGTTTAGGAAGGCTAATCTGGCTGCAGAGTTGGGGGGATCCAGATGGAAAGAGATCGGAGACCCGCCTGGTCGGGTCCTGCAGCGAGGGAATGGGGCGCAGTTCTATACAAATGGAACTTGTATTTGGCTGGTGCCCTGAGTCTGGTAGGTCCTGGTGGCGTGGGGATGCTTGCGGAAGGGAATGGTGGGAGGTGTGAGTGGAAGAGAGGAGAGCACAGCAAGCCTGATTTGGGGCTGGCTCTGCAGTCCCAGTAAATCTGCTGGGCCTGGTGTCCCTGTGGACAGCTTCTCCCGCTAAATGGCCCAAGCTCAGAGTGGCTGCCCCAGAGCTGGCAAGGGTAAGAGTTCCCCTAAGTGGCACCAAGGGGACTTGGTGGGTAGAAGTGGTCCTGTTCAGCGTGGTGGCCTTCTCATAAACTTGGGGCACGTGGTGGTCTCAGGCAGGCCTCCCCAGGGACCAGGACTACTGGAGGCCTCCCCCAGGGGATGGTAAAGTGTCCTTTTTATAGCGGGGGCCTCTGCATGGCCGTGCAGCCTGAAGACCCTGGGAATTACGACGACTCAGGGACACGTCTCTTTGGAAACATTTTCGAGGCACCCGTCTCCCTGCCGCTGCTGGGGAGGGAGTGATTGGATCTGGTCTAAAGACCAGGGTCTTTGGAAACCTTTTCGGCAGCAAGGTCTTCCCCTCCTCGCAGAGAATCCTGACTCCCCCTCTCTGGGCCTCCCCCAGCCTTTGAAGTGGCTTCAGACACCCGCTCGCCCAGCAGGGTCGTGGGAGACTCGGAGCAGTCCGCAGCTCCGTTCTGTGCCTCCTGCCGGACTGGCCCCGCTATGCCCGCTGCCCGTCCCCCCCCCTCCCCCGCTCTGCACCCTGGGGAACGGCTCTGCGGGAGGCCCTGCCATGGGCTCCGGGGCTGCTGAAGGGCAATGAAGGGGCCCTGAGGCAGCTGCCCCGTGGCTGGAGGGAGGAGTCCAGGGTCCCCCCACGTGTGCTGAGCACGTACGTCCAAGGTGTGCACACTGCCCCCTGGGGCGACGGCGCCTCACCCTGGGTGGAGGGCCTGGGCTGGGGACCCTGAGGAGGCCGAGGTGCCTGGGACGTCTACCCTCTCCCAACTGCCTGGGGACGCCAGGGTCTGAGAACTTGTCCTTGAGATAACAAACTTGCTGTGACCCAGGTTGGCTCCAGGGAGTGACTCAGCCTCTGGGCCCCTGGGGGAAGCCCCAGGGAGGGTCAGGGTTGGGAAGGGATGGTCCTCGGGGAATCCTTTCGGGAATGTTTGCCCTCAGCGCCCTTGGAAAGCGGCTGTGGGCTCTCTGGCGGGCAGCCAGGCCAGAGCCAGGCCTGTCCCGGTGGGGCATTAGGCATTCTGGAGCCTTCTTTTCTTGGTCATGTCAGCCCCTTTCCCTGGGCGCCTCTCAAGGGCTGCGGTTTGCTGTCGGGTGAGAAAGCGGGGAAGGATGCGGACATTTGGAAGAGCAGCCTCTCCTGCCTCCCACTCAGGCCTTTGAATGTCCCCAGCACCCCACCGTGGCAGGACTGGCCCTGGAGGGAGTAGAGGGTGTGTGTGTGTGTGTGTGTGTGTGTGTGTGTGTGTGTGTGAGTGAGAGAGAGAGAGAGACAGAGAGACAGAGAGACAGAGAGACTTTTTCTAGCTTCCGAGGCTGTAAGAAGCGCAGCCTGGACAAACTCTGGGGCTGCCTTGCAGACCGAGGCCTGCTGAAGGCCCAGCCCACAGCGCTTCGGAGAGGAAGAAGTTGCTGGTCCAGGGGGAGGGTCTGGAGTGGAAATCAGTGTTTCGCCCTAACACCAGGGAGGTACAAAACCCCTCAAGTATAGCCAAAGAGAAAAACACCTGAAAAGGAAAAGAAAAGGGGGTTTCTGTCTCCTTTCTGCCAGGAACACGTGTTGCTGAATGAGGCTTTTTAATGGTGCTTCTGATTCAGGTAACACGAGACCTGAAGCATCTGTCTCACCTTAATATGTGATAAAAATGTCTCCCTCTCCCCCTGGAGATCGTGTTTCAGGGTCTGGAGCTGTTCTGTCAGGATAACGAGCCCTTATAGCGAGCCTCTAATCCAATTCCATTTTATTCTTTTTTTTTCCTGGCCAAACCCCCGAACTCGGGCACTGTTACTCCCCCAGCGGTCCTCGTGGGTGAGGGAAGCAGCCCGAGGACTGAGTTTTCCTGGCTTGGAATCCCACTGGTTCATCTGAGGAAGCTGTTGTTGATCAGGCGCTTCGGTCTATGCAGACTCCGTCAGTTCTGAATTTTGAAATAGCGGAAATTATCCCATTTTCATGAATTTCCTTTGTGTATGCATATATTTTAAGAGGGGGAATGGCCTCTGTACTTGGGTTTCCCCTAATAGTAACCTCATACTGTGTTCAGTAAACATGATTACACCCTTGGTAGGCTCGCGGGGACCTGCCAGCCCAGCTCAGGAGACGGCAACCTACACGTTTGATATCGTGTCACAAGTCTAAGAAAGGGTACTCGGAGGACAGGCGTGTTGCCCAGTCTGGGCATTCCAGGAGAGCTTCCTGGAGTTGGTTATGCCCAATCAGGGTGTAGAGGATGGGAAGTGAGGCGCGAGGGAGTGAGGCAGAGACAGCAGTACAAGCTGGTCACAGAGAGAGGCCTGCAGTGAGCCAGAGGCAGCATACAGCCACTCGGCCGCAGGGTGAGTCACGTGGCAGGAGGCGGGGTTGGGGGTCACGGCCGAGACCGTGAGGGAGAGCAGGGGAGGGGAGATGAGGATGTTGGCGAGGAGAGTGTGGGTCGGACAGACATTTAAGAGGCAAAACCAGCAGGATTTGGCAACTGAGTGGGCGTGGGAGGGGAAGTTCAGACCAGGGGTCTCGGGTGGCCAGGTTTTGGGTGGCAGGTGGCAGATGATGTCATGCCAGAAGAAGAGCTGTTAGGGACTGGCTAAGACGCTGCTGCTGCTGCTGATCTGTGACGTCCTCTCCCGAGGCGCCAGGCCATCCCTTCTGTATCACAGGTGGCATCACACTCCACCCCTATCATTGCCCCCGCTGTGTACACGGGGAGCTGAGATGGCGTGTCCGGTGTCAGTAATCCCAGGGTGGGGTGTGAACTCAGGCAGTGTGACTCAGAGCCTGTTCCTCTAACCCCCAAACCTGGAGGCGCGTCGCACTGAGGAGCTCGCGTCTGCTGGTGATGACTCAGCCTCGTGCGAGAGGGCGTCTGGCCGCCTGGCAGTTGGATCCCTGGGCAGGAGCTCAGGAGCAAGGCCTGGGCTGAGGAAGGGGCCCGGGCGTGTCATGTCAGCACAGGTGACAAGGACATGTAGGGCCCCAGGAGAGTGAGGGAGAAGCCACGGAGAGGCCCCGGAGGCAGGATGAAGAGGGTCTGCTGGACGCGCAGCAAGCGGCCGTGATCTTGACGCGCAGCAAGCGGCCGTGATCTTGGGTGTGAGCGGGGCAGTGGCGTCAGCTAGAAGGAGGGGTTGAGAGCAGGTGGGGAGACCAGCAGTGAAGGGTCCAGGCTGGGAGGGGAGGGTGAGGAGAGGAGCTGGAGGGGTCCGAAGGTCACAGGGAGATTTTGCATGTTTGCGAGGGAGAGACCAGGGTGTGTTTCTAGGGTAGAGGGACAGAGCCCGCGGGGAGGGGCAGAGGAGGGGTGGAGTGAGGGGAGATGCTGACAGAGCTGGTCCCAGAGGGGCATGGACTGGGCCCCAGCACTGCCTGCTCACGCCAGCGCGCAGGCTTTCTCTTCCTGCTGTCCTGCTGCCAGGGGCTTGGTGCCGTCAACCGTTGAATTGACTCTGTAGAATGTCCTTCGTGGTCATTCGGCTCCTTGGCAGCAGCCAACGTGTGGATGATTTCCCTCGCAGGTGCTTCTGGCCGAGCCTGGCAGGAGTGGTGGCAGCCAGCGAGGGCCGGTGGCCGGCGGCTCTGCCCTGTGCTCCCTGTCGTGTCCGAGCTGCAGACTGGGTTTTGGGTGCTGGCTTGGCCTCCCCTTCTGCGGGTGCCGGGGGCCCAGTGGAGAGCGAGTGGCGGATGGGGACCCCTCCCGTGAGGAGTCGCGGAGCTGGTCACTGTCTGAGTGGCTTCATGGATGTCCTGCCTGGGAAACCAAAGTGGGGAGGAGGGAAGTGAGTCTCCTGAGACACACGGTGAGCTGTGAACTTGAGTTGGAGAGAGAACCTGAGGTCACTGAGGGGAGCGTTTCTAAATAGAGAGTCCTTGAGGCAGTTGCTGGTTTTTATCCTATAGATCTTTGTCAAGCACCAACAGCGTGCTCGATCTGCTGTGGGTGTATTAATGGAATCAGAGTGTGCGGGTGCACACACAGCGGAGAGCTCCACCGTGAAGCGCACGGTTAAGTGCACGGGCTCTGCAGCTGGAGGGCTCTCTGGCTGGGTCAACTTCGTGGCTAAGCTGCTTCACGTTCGTTTCCTTCAGCTCCTTATCTGTAAAATGTCATCTTAATAGTACGTGGTAGTTTAGGCAGGACTCTTTCAGCAGCAAGTCAGAAACCCAGCTCACGGTGGCTAAAGCATAAGAGAATTTACTATTGGTTCAGGTAATGGAAAAGTCTAGGGATACATTGGATATCAAGCTTCAGGCATGGCTGGATCCAAGGTCTCCAAGAAAGTCATCACCAGTCTATCTCCCTTTTGTGTCTTATCCCTGCTTTCCTATTTGTTGCCTCTGTTCCCCAGCAGGCTCCCCTGGTGCGAGATGACAGCCGGCAGTCCCGGCGCAGAGGGGCATGTGCTTCCTCATCAGCTGCACAGGTCTAGGAACGAGGCTCACTGACCCCAGCAGGGTCCTGAAGTGGCCCATGAACCAGTCATTGTGGCCAGAAAGGTGGAGCAGGTTGTCTGGGCAGGCTCCCAGGCCACTGACACCCAGAAACAGCAGTCTGAAACTCAGACATCCACTCTTTCGACCTCTCTCTAGGTTATGCTCAGACAGCCCCACACAAGGTCGTTTTGCCAGCAGAGCTCTGTAACCCCAGCAGCTTGGGGACTTCAGGTCTCCCTGCCTGTGTCTGCCTTGTCCCTCTCCTGGGGCACTGCCCTTTGCCCACTCTCTGTCCTCCCTCCTGAAGTCTTTCTTTTACTTCTCCCTGTATCCACCCTGCCTCTTTCAGCCCACTGCCCCTGGGGGCTCCCTTCTGTCCCCGCCTTCCCTCCTAGGTTTCCAGATTTAGCAACTGAAAACACCGGATGTCTAATTAAATTTGAATTTTAAATAAAGAACCAATAATTTTTTAGTAGAAGTATGTCTCCAATATTGCATGGGACATACCTCACTCAAAAATTACTCGTTATTTCTGAACTTTAAGTATGACAGCCACCCTGTGTTACAGCTGGCTGCCCTGCGCCCACCCAGCGTCCCCATGCCTCAAGCCCGTTAGCCTGGGGGGAGCTGCGGTGCTCCTTCCCCTTCCTCTAAAGCTCTCCATGGTCTTTCATGCATCTTTTTAAAAATTTCAGCTTAAAGAAAATAAACTTTATTTTGAAATAATTGCATATGCACAGCAGATTCACAGAGAGATCTGTGTATGCTTTACCCAGTTCCCCCCAACGGTAGCATCTTGCAAAACCAAAGTACAAAATCGCAAGGAGGACACGGACATTGATACAGTCAGGCTAGGGAACATTCAGTCACCGCGTGAATCCCTCATGTTGCCCTTTTATGGACACTTCCTTCCTGCCCCCACCCCTCCCATAGTCCTTGGAAACCACTAATCTGTTCTCTGTTTCTATAATTTTGTTCCTTTCAAGAATGTTATATAAATGGAATTGTATGTGAGTTTTCACTCTCTCTCGGGTGAGTGCCCAGGAGTGCAGTTGCTCGGTCCGTAGTACTTGCGTGTTTGACTTTCTAAGAAACTGCCAAACTGTTTTCCAGGGTCTATGCCATTTGACAGTCCCACCAGCAACATGGGAGAGATAAATTTCTCCACATACTCATCAGCATTTGCTTTGTCGCTATTTTTATTTTAGCCAATCCGATAGGTGTGTAGCGATATCTCACTGTGCTTTTCATTTGCGTTTCCCTAATGGCTAATGATGCTGAACACCTTCTCATGGGCTTAGTGCTATCTGTTTATTCTCTTTGATGAAATGTTTCTTCAGATCTTCTGCCCATTTTCTAATTGGATTGTTTGCTTTCTTACTGTTGAATTTTGAGAGTTCTTTGTGTATTCTAGATACTAGTCCTTTGTCAGACCTGTGGATTGCAAATATTTTTCCCAGTTTGTAGCTTGTCATTTCATCTTAACAGGATCTTTTGCAGAGTAAAAGTTTTTTAATTTTGATGAATCCAGTTTGTCATTTTCCCCTTTATGGATTATCTTTTGGTGCCAAATTGAAGAACACATAGCCTAATCTTAGATCCCAAAGATTCGCTCCTGTGTTTTTTTCCTAAAAGTTTTATAGTTTCACATTTTAGTCCATGATCCATTTCTTGTTAATTTTTATATAAGGTACGAGACTTAGGTCAAGGTTCCTTCCTCCCTCCCTCCCTCCCTCCCTTCCCTCCCTTTCTTCCTCTTCTTTCCTTCCTTCCTTTCTTCCTTCCTTCCTTCCTTCCTTCTTTCCTTCCTTCCTTCCTTCCTTCCTTCCTTCCTTCCTTCCTTCCTTCCTTCCTCCCTTCCTCCCTTCCTCCCTTCCTCCTCCCTCCCTTCCCTCCCTTTCTTCCTCTCCTTTCCTTCCTTCCTTTCTTCCTTCCTTCCTTCCTTCCTTCCTTCCTTCCTTCCTTCCTTCCTTCCTTCCTCCCT
>CAUYRT010108382.1:0-17392 GCA_963574885.1 Lepilemur ruficaudatus
AGGCAGGAGGATCACTTGAGCACAGGAGTTTGAGGTTGCTGTGAGCTAGGCTGACACCACTCTTTAGCCCGGGAAGAAGAGTGAGACTCTGTCTCTAAATAAATAAATAAAATGAAAATTCTAAATAATCAAATAATACCAAACATACACATGATGACCCAGGAGTAAAGACCTGAAAAAATGGGTCCTGGACTTTCAATGTTGCCTTGCTTGACCTACCAATGGATATCACTAGTCAACAAGATTCATTTCATCAAAAATAATATTTCATTGCCTCCTGTGATCAAAGCAGTAGTAAAACATGGCCTTTCTCAGAAACATTGTGAAAAATGTTAAATATTGTGGAGATTTTCTATCATAACAATTTTGGTAGCCACTTATTTCAAAGACTCTTTTGAAGACTGCATCATTTGCCCATTTCATACATGGAATCCTGAATAAAATATTAACTTGTATCTCAGTACGTAAGTCCTAACATAGACTTTGTAGTCAGTAAACAAATAGCATCTCAGGTGACAGCAAACAAGTGCTGGAGCCCTACTTATGACATTATGATCCACAATAATCACCTGGACTTTTGACTTTTCAATTATGTATAACAGTGTTATTCAGGTGGAACCTGCAGCATCAGTGAGCTTGTTAGGAATGCATATTCTCAGGCCCCTTCCAGACTTTCTGAATCAGAATGTCTGCGGAGAATTGTCCACATGTTTCTTTGTGTAGATATGGTTAGGTATCTGGAAATAATACTGCTAAACGTGATTTTTATTCATTGTGATTTTGTAAGCTATATGTTTTCTTTTTTATTAATACAGGCGTTTTGGAGGAAACTTAGCCACTGAAATTTTTGACTATTCCCGGAGACTATTAAGTTCTCTGATCAGTACCATGGACAAGGAGAATGATTATTTAAGTACAACATCAGAAGTTCCCTTAGACTTGGGATCCGAACCTGAACACACAGTTGAGTTCTAATGCGGCTGGCTTGCTAGCTAGCTTGCCGGCTTGCTTTCTTGCTTTTTCTAAGTCAGGTAGAAGTTTGTGGTTTTCTTTAAGCAGATATTTCAATATTTCTCTTTATCCAGGTATCTCATGATTTTCAGGAAAGTGTCAGCTACATCTGAAAGAAAATATTCAGCCTTTTTCAAAGCAATCACAAATATTACATCTCAGATCTCATTTAAACCTGTAGTACAAGATCTGGGCTTGCCTGGAAAAAAAATCTACTAACACTGGTGCTTGGTCAAACCACTCTCTCTATACTTTTGTGTCACATACATTGTTTAGGAAGTGTCTAGCTAAAGTACAGCATACATTCATTTCACAAATATATTGAGTGCCTATAAAGTGCTAGGCTGTGGTGGATACAGTCATAAACAAGACAGAAAAAGTTTCTGATTTCATGGAGTTTACATTCTAACAGGCTGGGGTGGGCAGGGAGAAGCAGATACATAGGCAAGTAAATAAGAAATGATTAGATAGTAACAAGTTCTATTCAGTGAATGAATAGACTAGGTGGATGTGATAGCGTTTGGCTGGATAGCCTCTCCAAAGAAAAGACATTTAAGCTGAGATCTAAATTAAAAGAGGACACCACGGTGCAAAGGGCGTGGGAGCAAGAATCCTGGAGCCAGAGGGAGAAAGAGCTTGGCATGTGATGTGTGAGGACCTAGGAAAGGCCTGTGCAGTCCAAGCAAGCAGGGGACAAAGTACTAGGATGTGAGGTCCTCAAAGTGGGAAGAGACCAGGTCACAAAAGGCTTTGCAAACCAGGTAAAGAAAGAGTTGGATTTTATTTTACATGTAATGAGGACCTAGGCAAGTGTTCTGAGCAGAAGATTAACAAGATCTTATTTAGGTTTTTGAAAAGATTACTTGCTGCTGTGTGGAGAATGTTTCCTGTAGGGGACAAGAGTGGAAGCAGGGAGATGACTCAGGGGCCTTTGGCAGAGATCCAGGTGGAGGTGCCGGGCTGGAAGAGTCTTGTGGGGCAGGAGGGAAGTGGCAGATCAGAGGTAGAGTTGATAGAACTCGCTGACGGATTGGACAGAGAGGGAGAGGAAAAGAAAGGACTCGAGACCAGCTCCTGGATTGTTCTACTTGAACACCTGTGTTGAGGTGGTACCGTTCATGGAGCTGAGGCAGACTGTGGGGGAGAAAGAAAGGAATCTGAAATCAGTGTTGCCCACACTGAGTGCCAGAAGCCTGTTAGACACTCAAGTGGAGATGCCAAGGAGGCCGCTGAGTAGATGAGCCTTGAGTTCTGGGGAGAGGCTGGGACTGGAGATGTTGGTTTGAGGGTCAAGGGCATGTGGGTGGAATTTAAAGCTATAGAGCCAGGTAAGGTCATCATGGAAGCATGAATGGTGAGAAGCGGACGAGGACCCAAAAGAGAAACTTCTAGAGAGCCAGAGGAAGAGTTCAAGGAAGCAGAGGCAGCCAGTGAAGTTATGGGAGAGCCAGGAGAGAATGACACCCTGAATGCTTTCAGGATATCTTGCTGCAAAGAGGAGCATAGAAATAGGGTGGTATAGCTAAAGGACAATGTGGTAGAAAATTGGGAGTAGTTTTCCTAAGGCAGGAGATACTAGAGCAAGTTTGGACACTGTTGGGAAAGATCCAGAAGAAGGGAGAAATGGATGATGCAGAGGGAGATGCAATTTTTTAAAAAAGTGTAAAGAACTCAAGAAAGAGG
Source organism: Lepilemur ruficaudatus (assembly GCA_963574885.1). NCBI lineage: Eukaryota > Metazoa > Chordata > Mammalia > Primates > Lepilemuridae > Lepilemur > Lepilemur ruficaudatus. The sequence continues at coordinate 2,695 of CAUYRT010108382.1, forward strand.
AAAAGATTAAGATCCTAAGCACAGATGGGGGTGCAGCCCTCAATGGGCAGGTGTGTTTGGGCCATGGCAACTGGAAGAAGGCGGAATGATGCTGGTGTGACCTGTCTGAGCCTCTCTGCTTTCTCAGTGGAAGGTGTGGCTGATATAAGGACAGACCGGTAGGAATTAAATTAATAAAACATGACATCTTGGGCAGACAAATTCTTGATAATATTATTTTTAAGAATGCAACAGATGCAAAGGGATTCAAAGCAGTTATTTATAGCAGGGTGGGAGGGAAAAAAACTTGATGAATTTTGAATGTAAGAAATATCTGTCTTTTTCTAAGACACATCACAATATGAGGTCTTCTAGCGTTGACTCATCACAAGAGGAATTATTCTCAACTGATGTTGTAAAGGAAATTCCCTGGATAAAACAAAAAAGCCAAGAGGTATTTATAAAACATGGGATAGGTTTGAAATTATACTCTGTGGATGTGCCAAATAAATTAGTTTCCTATGGAAACCTACTGGAAAGTTAGAAGGTAGAACAAGACACTACTTGACAGAGCATTACATCATACAAGTGTAACTTTTCAGAAAGCAAATAAATACCCTAAACGTAGCCCAGTCTTTTAGATCAAGTTATATGAGCCTTAAGAACTGTACACAGGCTAACAGGAATCGCAGCAAAAGTGTCCAGCTAAACCAAAGCAAAGGATGAACTGCAATACTTCATTTTGGAGTGAGTTTTGGAGAATGCTTGTCTTAAAGGAAAGGGGTGGGCCAGGAACAGGAGGGGGGATGTCTTGGCGGCAGCTGTCCAGGAAGGTGATGTAGGTAGCAGACTGATTGCAACTCGTGTCTGATTTAGCCTGTTGACCTAGTCTCACTCAAGTTCCCAATAAAAGAGGAGACTGGTTTCCCTTTGTCAACTATTCACTAGTTAATTTTTCACTACTAATTATTTTCTTTCCATTGCCATGTAATTGACAGCAATTTCAAGTTGTTTCAATGGTCACTTAAGGTAGTAACAGTTAGATTTGAGCAAGGTATTGCAGTGGTGCATTTCATGTGTAGTTTATATTATTAGTCTTTAGAAACTATTTCTAGCTTGGCATGGTAGCAGGCACCTGTAGTCCTAGCTACTCAACAGGCTTAAGTGGGAGGATTGCTTGGGGCCAGGAATTTGAGACCAGCCTGGGCAACAAAGTGAAACCCTGTTGTGAGAGAGAGAGAGAGAGAGAGAGAGAGAGAGAGAGAGAAGGAAGAAATGAAGGAACGGAAAGAGAGAGGGAAGGAAGGAAGAAAGGAAGGAAGGGAGGAAGGGAGGAGGGAGGGAGAGAGAGAAGAAGGAAAGAAAGAAGGAAATAAAGAAATTCTTTATTTCTGTTTCTAGAGAAGTGCTATCTATGTATCGCCCCACACACACGCCCCCACTTCTCTTGCCTTGTTAAATGGTGTACTTGTTCCATTTCAGGCCATCAGAAAGGAAGTTGATCTGTTTTCAGAGAAAAGGAAAGAGATAAAAAGAGGAATCAAAGCACTTGCTAAAACTGTAAGTGTTGGGATTTCATACACTAATACATTTGGCCCTTGGTCTAAAATTACTTTTTGAACTTGATTTTGTTCAACACAGCATGGGGAACTATACCCCTTTTGTCTCTGCCTGTAAGCTCGGTTCTCTGGGATACTTTAACAGAGTAGAGTTTTTCTATATCACAGTCTCTGTAAACAGTGGTTTTCTTCTCTGTCTTCCCCAAATACCCCATCTTATTTGGCTTTTAAATATTCATTTTTATTAAAGTTACATATTTATATTTTTACAAGTTAAATAATAGTTACATAATTAAAAATAAAAAGCAGCACCTGTCCTACTTCTCTTGACTCTGATCCCTGCACTTCTGAGGAGACTGTTTTCAATTCTTTCCACTTTTCCGTTTGACTATTTGCCTCCGTCTTTCTAGATAGTCTTCATAATACTGCTGCTATTTCCCGATATCTCTATTGGACACTAACTGTGGGCTTCCTGCTATGGAAGATGAGTAGTTAGGTTCTCTCATACCCCCACCACTACAGCACACATATAAACCCATGCTTAGTATACACACTATTATAGTTAATGTCAATATTCTTCAAATCCGAGCTCATGGTATATTATGATTACATTTCCATTTTTACAACTTCATTCTTCTTGAAATTAATAATTGCCTTTGTTTTGGATTAAGTCTTTCTATATACCTACTTCCTATTCACACTCTTTCAAAATGCTGGAAAACTCTTGTCAGTACCGTCAAATTCCTGAAGTGATCAATCTGTCAGTGCATTTTTTTAAAGTGACCTCCCTTCTAGAGCTTTCCATCTTCCAAATCCAGTCGTGGCACTTTCTCTTGTTCTGTGGATCAGGCACATGGCTGCTGCCCTGGGGACTTCTCTTGTCCATCTTCCTGGGAAATCCTCTCATCTCTGTCTTCTGAGTTGGAGCCCCTATTTCCTGGATCCATGTGTTTTCCTTGTTTCCTTGGAGTGTGTCTTTCAGTTGCTTCCTGAGCAGGGCTGCTGCGTTGCCCCGTGCTTGGGAACATCCTTTATAACATAGCTGTGCTTCTGGGGTGCCGTTTAAACATGGTCCAATGGGAATGGTGCCTGTTCCCAGAGATGTAAGGTCCTTTGGCTCTTTTCTTGAAAAAGGGTATGTGGGAGGTACATTTTTTGAGACGTTTTTCTTAAAATGTCTTCATCCTACTTTCACATGCATTTGATAGTTTGCCTAGGTGTGCAATGATTTCCCTCAGAATTTTGAAGGCTTGCTGCATTGTCTTCTAGCTTTCCGTGTTTGCTTTAGAGAATCCAGTGTCATTCTGATTCCCAATTCTTTGTTGGTTAACAGATTTTTATCTCTGAAAACTTATAGGATCCTCTGTTTATCCCTGTTCCAGTCGTGTCTACCTGGAGGCAAATACTCGGATTACTACTGCTGGGCTGCAAGGAGCTTTACTGGGTGGGGCTACATACAGGTTCTGTCCACTGCCTGTTTCTAATGCAGTACCCCTAACTAATCAATCTGCCAGTTACTTTTAGGTAACTCCTGCCCTTTTTTGAGTATTGTCCTGTGGGCATGTGGGGCCATGATGCATCCTTCTGATCAATCCAATTTTCCTCTTTTAGGTGTTACAGTTTCCATGCCTGGAAGGATCTTGTTTCCTCTTTTCCTCTTAATTGCAATGATGGATTTATCCATTTATCATATATTTCTTTTCTCTTAATTTTATGTTTTGTGGCAAGAAAGGACAATTGTAAGCTCATTCTCAGTTCATTGCTTTGAAACTGAATACCTATTTTTTCTATTATATTGTCTGCCTTTTTGTTGGTTTTTAAGGGCTTTTTATGTATTAAAGATATTAATACTTTGTCATATATGTTGCAATGTGTATCCTTTGCCCCCGAGTTTTTTGAAGTTATTAACTTTTAAAGATCATTTTTATTGTACAAAGGTTCAAATGCATACAAAAATGGAGAGTATAATAATATAATAAATCCAATGGCCAATATCATTTCATCTATACTCCCATCCATTACCCCTGCCCCTGATTATTTTGAAGTAAATATTAGACATCATATCATTTCATCCTTAATTATTCCGGTATGTATCTCTAAGTGATAAGAACTCTTAAAGCATATAACCACAATACTATTAAGTATATGTCCAATATCAATAATTCCTTAATATCAATCAATGAAGTGATGAACTTAAACATTTTTATAGTTTCTATTATTAGATGAATGAGTTTTTAAGGATTAAACCTTAAAACTTCAGTAACCACAGTAAGCCCATAACCTGATTCTTTACTCGGTAGTACAGTTAGATTAAACAGAACATCTGTTTTTTTACTAATTGCCACCTAAAGAGACAAAGAAACCCATCTCTCTAAAGTTTAATTCTTTACTTGTCACCATCCTTTTTTATTTTAAAATTCAGGTTCTGCAGATGATGGAAGAAAATGAAACAGTAGATAATATTGCAAAATTAGACCAACATGAATTTGGCCTGGATCTTGAGGAACTAGAAAGGCTTCATGAGGAAAGTGAGGAAGAAGTGGCAAAGGTATGAAAAACTTTAATTTAAGCACCGTAAAGTTATAATGAAAGAGGTACAAATAGAGAAGGGAACTTTCTCAGAATAATGTGAATATAACAAAAGCTTTCGCAGTGTAATGTGAACAAAGCAAACAGTGCATATGAGTGTAATGAGTCAGAGAATCAATCTGGAGGTTGGGGCAAGCAGAGTGTCTAGGCCAGCCAGACATCTGATGTTTGTCTCTCCTCCACGACATTCACGCCAGCCATTTTCAACCACATGTTTGAACACTTTGGGAAGTCTTCTCAGCCACCTTATGCCAACTTCAGACCCTTCTGGTTTAGTAAACTCTTTATTAATTAGAGTTGAAATCTTTCTTATAGCTGGATTCAAGGACAGTTAGGTAGATTATAAATTGTTAAACAATTACACCAAAAAGATGCTAATTATTTAACTGATGTCTCTAGGAAGGAGGTTTCCAACATGTGCCCCAGGACTCAGTCCTGTTAAACTTGTTTATTAATGACTGGGTGAAGATATGGAAATGAAGCAGATTTGTCAAATTGGTGAAAGACATGAGACTGAGAAGAAGAGGAAATATATTGGATTACATAATTAGGATGAAAGGTTCTCAACAGACTGACTTCATTCAACAAAATTTACTGGGATAATCATTCATTCATTCATTCATTCTACAACAGTCATTGAGCACCCGTTATGTGCTTGGCATTACTCTAGGTGCTGGGGATGCAGAAAACAAGAGAGACACATTTCTGCTCCCATAGGGCTGACATAGTGAAGAAGACAGACCATAAACAAATCTCTATATAGTGTATGAGGGAAACATATTGGATGCTGTGATAGATGTGGGGTGGGGTCTACTTCTGTGGTCAAAGAAGCCCACTTTAAAGGGGTGACATTTCAGTGGAGAAATAAAAGGAGAGAGAGATCTGGCTGTGCAAAGGGAGCAGCAAGAGCAAAAGCCCCAGCAGAAATGGCTTGTAGTATTCCAGGGGCAGAACGGCCAGAAAGGCTGGAGCACAGTGGCTGGGAGAGAGCGTCGCAGAACGAGGTGCAGGAGGTTGGCAGAGGCCAGCTCTTGAAGACCTTGTATATTGTGGTAAAGAATCTGGCTTTTTGCCAGGCACAGTGGCTCACGCCTGTAATCCCACCACTTTGGGAGACCAAGGTGGAAGGATCACTTGAAGCCAGGAGTTCGAGACCAGTCTGAGCAACACAGCAAGACCCCCATCTTTACAAAAAATAGAAAAATTAGCTGGACGTAGTGGTGCATACCTGTAGTCCCAACTACTCAGGAGGCTGAGGCAGGAAGATCACTAGAGCCCAGGAATTGAAGGTTGCACTGAGCTATGATGATGCCATTGCACTCTACCCTGGGCAACAGAGCAAGACTCTGTTCAAAAAAAAAAAAAGAATTTGGCTTTCGTTATTAAATGTGCAACAGGAAACTATGAGAAAATATCCAATTTTCTTATTGCAACAGGTAGGTACCAATCTTGGAGCTTTTTGAATGTTATTTATTTTGATCATCACAATCCAGAAAGGTAGATTATTGTTTTCCCCACTTGAGGAAACTGAGGCTTAGAGAGCTAGAATCACTTGGCTGAGATCAGAGCCAGGAAGATCTCCCTGTCTGCCACCACCAAGCTGCGGTCTCCTCCTCCTCAGCTCTAGCTTGACTCAGGCTTGGATGCTCTCTGCTAATCTGCACCAGGTTCTCCAGCTGGTTCATCTGGACCACTTGGCAATCGATTTGGGTTGGGTGCCTGGCCCCATCTTTTCCCTATCGTTGCTTCCCTCTCCACGCTTGGCATGACTACCTGACACCACGAACCTGCTCCCTTGGCCCATTGGACTTCTCACCATTGACGAACTCACCCTACTCACCCCACCCTCACCCTGTCCCTCTGTCCCAAATGCCCCTCCTTGCCACTTGTCAAATTCCGGCACATCGCTCGAGAATTCTCCTTGATCCTTTGAGGCAGGCTTTGGTGCAGAGAAAGGCTTTTCACATGCTAGTTTTCCTAATATTATTTATTTTTCCTGAGCTCTGGGCTTTTCAAGAGATATTAGCACCGACTGGGGTACAATAGTGGTCCAGGAGAGAACAACGTTAGCAGATGGCACCATAAACCCAGCTGGCTGTTTGCATGTTTGGGAGCAGAATACCAGTCCTTAGGAAGAGTTAGTGGCACCTACCAGTCGGGGTTCTCAATCCTGAAGAGACTAGCAGCCCCAGCCAGGATCTCAACAAAACAGAAAAGATCAAAGCCCAATAAAGACAATCTTGACACAGTATCAGGGACTGAACCTGGGGGATCTGATCAAATAGCCTCAGCAGTGGAGAGAGGAGGGCTGAACGATTTGGGAATTGGGCAGGTTCTGACAGCGGATATGCCAAACCAGCTGTTTATTTAGGAAAAAATAGTTTAAAACTGTATTACCCATTAACTCAATGGATCAGAATCAAAAAGCAAGAAGTTGCAAATTAAAGTCATTTGATCATAAAATGAATAAAATAAATAGAAATGAAAAAAGAAGGAGTGGAAAAAAGACATTTTAAAATCTGGGAGATAATATTCTTAGCTGGTTTGAGAATAATTCTGCCAACAAAATGAAATGCAGAAAAGGTTCTGAAGAGGATTTTAAGGACTAAAGATTGGTGAGTCCCACGTCCACACCAGGTCTTCGGGCAAACTATTAAAACAGGAATACTTAGTTACTTAAATAATAAGCAATAGGATTACTTAAACAGATAAAACTAATCAAAGTACCACATATGTTTGTAAATGGAAAAATGTAAATCATATGATTCCCAAGAGTGGTGGAGCATTCTTTTTGTGAAGATAAATAATCGAAGAATTAAGTGCAGTAAAGACTCCCAAACAGAGGTCACAAACTGGCATTTCAAATATGTGTTGGCAAGAATTAAGCCAACATTTAGCTACCTGGCAGCTTCACGTAAAAATGTAAATTCCAAACTTCTCTAATGAAACAGGAAGACTTGGCTCAGTGGTGTGGCTCACCCGCTGTCCCAGCTAGCTTGATCTGCGCACGTTAGCTATGCAGCTCACCTTGGGGATGCCTGTCTGTCCTCACACCCACCTCGCTCACCTATGTGACCTGATCGCTTTTGATGTATTAGAGGCTCCTATGTTTGACACCTCAGTCTTCAAGGAAGGGAGTCCAGGCCTACAGACACAAGCCTCACGAGACGTTCTCAAAGGCAGAGATGTGTTCCCCAAAAGTGCATCTTACTGCAGGGCAGCTCAAGTGCCAGGGAAAGACAACCAAACTCTGCCATTGAGTGTGTGGCTGTCACTACTTGGTGAATTTACGGTAGAGGTTACTGTTTCTCAGGCCACATTTTCATTTTTATCTATTCCCTTTATCTGTATTCTTTAAGATGAGAAAGGATGCAGAGATGCACAATCTAGCCAAGAGCTATTTGGCTGAACTTATCAAAAACGAATGCTGGAACTCCATGGTGGTGAAAGGTCGAGCTCTTAAGGTAACGGATAAAACCCTGAGTACCAAACCTGATGAGAGTTGTCATTGAAATTCCCATGGCAGGAAATTTTTAAAAATAAATAAATGTAAGAAAATCTATATATAGCAAAGCACTGAAAGCCTGCCTTGCCCCTTCCCATTCTGAATTCCACCTAGATGGGTCACTGTCTCCTGACTCCTTCTTCCCTCTCTGCTCAGTCCCCATGTGCTTCCAAGCCAGCATCTCCAAAGATGATAGTCCCTGCATCCAGGTCCTGACAGCTATCTACTCCAAAAGGTCACCTCTCTCACATTCCACACAGATCGAAAGGTGGACAAAATCTTGTTCACATTTCTACCTATGCCTGCCTTCACATTTTCTAAGGAGCTGTTTTTCATGCTTTTTCACTGAGATTCCTCCAAACACAACTTCCCTCTTTGTATAGGGTGACTGAACAAACGTCTCAGTTTATTCCTGTGGTTCCGTAGTAACTATTAACAGCGCCCTTTTCACTTTCAAATATGCTCCCAGTTTTGATAATGAAGTCTATGGGCACCCTACATTTATGTGATTGAGTATTGCTCTAGAATAGGGTTTCTTATGAGCTGCACGTTTTGGGCTGGATCAGTTTTTGTTGTGGGGCAGTCCTATGTATTGTAAGATGTTTGGCAACATCCCTGGCCTCCGTCTACTAGGGACAGTAGTATCATCCTTCTCTCCCAGTAATGACAACAAAAAATGTCTCCAGGCATTGCCACATCTCAGGGGAAGGGGGGAGAGGGTGTGGGAGGTGGCAAAATTGCTCCTAGTTGAGAACCACTGCTCTAGAAATAAATCCTTCACAAAAGCACAGCATTTTGTACACTTTATAGCAATACTAACGGAATACATTGTTTTATTTTAAAGGAGGTTTCCTTTGTCAATTTCACTCATGTATGATAGCCTCTAAGTTAATTTTAATCAGAGAAAACAGCCCCTCCTCCACCCCCAGATACACACAATTGTGCTAAAAATGGATTTGTTTCATCTTGCTTTTTTCCCCTAGTGCTTTCACATCCCCTACATGGTTGAGAACTTCCCAATGAAAGAGCGCACAGATGAAGAGCTGAAAGAATTGGAGAGAGTTCTGCAGCAAAAGAATATTGAAGCAGAGTGTCTGAAAGTACAATTTTAAATCTATTTGTGTTTATACAAGTAATGTGCTTTATTTTAGGGTCTCCTTCATACAGATTTGAGTTGGGGTACAATTTAATATAAGTTTAGAAATTGTATGTATTTATAGTTTTATTTCTTGTTCATTTGTAGGATATATGCTAATGAATATAGGAGCCTGTATCCATACCATAAATCAAGGAACCTGTATCCTATACAACACTGGTTAGCCTTCATATATGAGGCCATACTTTAAAAAATGCGATTTCGGATTTTGTTCTTATCCTACTCACAGGTTGCCTTCATCCACTCATGTTCTTTTGATCCTCCCTTATCACCAGAGATTGTGTTTTATGATAATTGGCCAAGGATGAAGTGGAATCTGCTCTGATGGAATTAAGATTTTCCTAAATCCCAGACTTTTTAGCAGTACTCTCTGTCAAACCACTAAAAAACATTGCCCCTTTGGTGTAGTTTTGTTTTGGCCAGAACTTTGCATCCACTCTTTTTCTGACACAAAATGAAGGCACACTTAATTCTTCTTAACCTTAACCCACCAGTCGTATGTGAAAAAGTTTCTTTGTAAAATACGAAGAGAAGATACATTTCCTTAATACTTAAGTACCAAGAAAGACTCAAAATACTTCCAAGCACATGTCATCCTGACAGAAAAATATAAATATTACATACTCTTGAGGACAATTTTTGTTCCTTTGATTTATCTGCACTTTATCAGTTTCCGAAGCTTTAATCACTTCTGCAGTAGTTTCGGGATCTATCCATCATTTTGAATTCAGTTGTTGGCACGACAATTTAGCATCTTAAAATGATTGTTTGTTGAAATAATTAAGTTGTCACAAAATTGCCCTTTAGAGAATTTTTGTTATTGCATAACTTCCATGTCATCTTTTTCTATATTTAGCTACGAAAGGAAATTATAGAGGTTCATTCTGCAATTAGCTTGGTTAAAAAGCATCATGAAGAGGATGATGAGGAAGAGGAAGAGGAAGACAAGACAGCAAAAAATGCCAACTTGCCCAATTACCTTCTCGGGAGTCTGTGTACTGATTTTGGGGTAGATACCTCTTTGCTGACAAACCAATTGGAACTTCATTCCAGAGAGGAGAAAATTAACCAAATTATATTACTAAAAGTGGGTGAATTTTTTATCCTCAAAAATCTCTAAAACTCCCCATCAGGTGTCTTTTAGGGGCTCACATTGAAACCTAATGCCAATCAAATGATGTCTTTAAAATACATAGAGAGCCTGGATGCAGTGGCTCATGTCTGTAATCTGAGCACTTTGGGAGGCTGAGACAGGAGGACTACTTCAGGCCAGGAATTTGAGACCAGCCTGAGCAACACAGCGAGACCCTGTCTCTACAAAAAAATTAGCTGAGTGTGGTGGTGCGTGCCTATAGTCCGAATTACTCAGGAGGCTGAGGCAGGAAGGTCACTTGAGCCCAGGAGTTGGAGGTTGCAGTGATCTAGGATGATGCCACTGCACTCTAGCCTGGGCAGTAGAAGAAGAACCTGTCTCAAAAAATGTTTTTAAATAAATAAAACACAGAGAAATATACAGATGGCCAGTGTCCGTGTCCTTTAGACAGAGCTTATGTATTAGACTTGATTTCAACCCTTCAGACTAGGTTTTATGATACCAAATTTTCTAAAGAACATCCCACCCTGGCTGACACCACAAACCATTCTTCTGCTTAGATCTTCAGTAAGCTCAGAGAAAAGAAAGCCTTGAATTCCATATTCTCAGCAACCCAGATGCCAACTAGGATCTCCTTGTAAGATCAAGACGTGATTGGCTCAACCCAGGGAAATAAAAATTTCCTCTCTAAGATCTCTGTACACTTGGGGGTTCAGAGATAAGGTGTGGGGTCCCCTGTGGCCATGTCTGCATTTTGAATTCTAACCTGCCGTGTTCTCAGCTCTCTCTTCCTATCCTTTTCTCTTCTTTTTCTCCTCCAACACCTGAAATTCCTGTTCATTTATACTCAGAACTATTTAGTTATGTCTTGTTGCTCAGCTTCCACTGACCCTTGCCCCCAGGGTCTCACCTTGCTACTTTATTTAGGTGTTTTCCTACGAGGAGGTAATTTCAGCCCAAGAGAAATTCTCATGCTATCTGTTAAAATCCTTTTTCTCCCCCCCTACTTTAATGATTTCATCTTCAGTAAGATAGATATGTAGACTGTATTCTGATGGTAACATAAAGGCCATGTTGAGTTGACCCATCAGCAGGAATAGGGGCAATTCAGTTGGTCCCACTGTCCCCTTAGGAGCTGGTTCATCCAGCTGGCCAGCTCAGCTTTCCTTCCTACCTGAGAATGACCTGTCTCTATAGAGGAAAAATATTGTGTATGGTGGTGCTGCTCTGAGAGCTTCTCCAACCACCCTCTACGGGCTGTTTTTTCCTCTCCACATCTCCCCCAAACAAAGTTCCAATGTGTCCAAAGACATTTATCAATTTAAGTCCTATATATTGCCTTTTAAATGTTTTATGATGGATTTTGTACAAGAGTAGAGAGAGTAACCCAATGAGCCTCCAAGTACCCATCACTCACTTCAACATTGGTCAACATGCCTGCACATTAAGCTACAACTTACATTTCAGGAAGTAGTTATGCCATAAAGGTACACTGTTGCCTTAATCCTACCCAAGATTAGATGCCACTGTGGATCACTGAACAAAGAAATGACTTGATATAAGCAAGATTCCAGAAAAACTATTTTACCTTCTTAAAAGATAATTTGTGGAATGATTTTGGAGGGAAAGTATAACGGTGGGATCATGTTGCCAGTAAAGGTACAAGATGTGATGTGTGTTCAGTAACATATTGATATTTCAGGACATCATTTACAAGGTAAAAACCGCTTTCAATAGTGAGTTTGATGCCGCCTATAAACAAAAAGTGTTTGAAATTGCCCGTGTGAAGGAAAGAAATGTTAGAATTCAAGAAATTATTTTAGATCTGGAGTTGGAAGAAAAAGTCTGGCGACCAGAATTTGAGGACTATGAGATGCCGGAGAGAACACTCGTTGTGGAGAATGAGGAGGTACTGGCCAGCTGCACCACCCTTCCCTTCCCTCTTGGGCGATTCTGCCCAGCTCCTGTTCATTCGTCCCGTTTACACTGCTGGAAGCGGCTGTATTAGGGAGCACTCTTGGTCATAAGTAGCAAGATCAGGTGACAGCGCCTCAGCAATGATGAGGATTTCTTTTATGAATTTCCCAGAATCCAGGGGGGATTTGGACACCGAGCCTAGGAAGAAGCAGGGACCAAAGACTGGAGCTTCAGGGGGAGTCCAGAAGCCCTCTTTCTTCATTTCTTAGTTCACTCCTCTCTGCATTTCGGTTTCATCTGCCAATTTCTACTTGAATCTCCTCCACGCAAGCGAGCAGCTGGTCTGAATTAGAATCTCTTAGTCCCAATTCCGGGTTTATGTGGGAAAGGGCTCCTTGGTCCAGCTTCAGTCCAGTGACTGTACCAGCCAGAGAGGTTGGGTCACACTGTGGGAATGAGGCCAACAGAGCTCCGGTAATTATCCAGGTCATTTGGGCAGTGTAGGTCCCAGAGAAAGGGGGCTTTCTGGACAGCTTTCTTCAAAGGTATTGGCACAGAGGCAGTTGCAAATAAATATTTGCTTAAAGGAAACAATTAAAATATGTCTATTTTCATTTTTTTAATGAAAATAAAATGCTAGCAAACACTCAAAGAAAAGCCCCCGCTCACATGAAGCCAACTTGATTACTTGGCAGTATTATAATAGCAAAAGCAAATATTTTTGCAGTCCATTAGATGCTGGGCCCCACTCTAAGTGCCCTAGATAGATTGAAACAAATTTATCATTATAAGACCTTATAAGGTAGGTACCAATATTACCTCCATTTTACAGGTGGGGAAAGTGAGGCACAGAGGTTAAGTAGCTTGAAGATAGTCACAAAGCTAGTAAGTGCCAGAGTTGGAGTTTGAACCCCAACCATCATACTTCAGAGCACATCTTCTTGTCCTCCAGCCTCTGCTGTACTTGTTTAAGCAAGTCATTTTTTCCTGAACCAGACTCTTGCTGTGTGTGACCTAAGACTCTGGAGCAAGGTGACAGCAGGACCTCACTCTGCTGCTTTCTAGGGGCAATCGCTTTGTGGGGCAATTGTGCGGGGCAATCACTTCGTACCTGCGTAGTTAGCCTCTCCATGCTTGCTTCTCCTTGTACTCTAGTGCATTCTACATTTAGGAGAGTGATCTTGTTACAAGCCAAACGTATTATGTCTCTCCCCTGCCTAACCCCTTGCAGTGGCCAGTCACTTCCCTTAGGACAAAGCCCACAAGCCCCTTCCTGACTGCCCCCCCTTGTCCAGCTGCTGTCCCACCTGGCTGCATTCTGGCCACACTTCATTCTCACGGGTCATGGAAGGCCCCAAGCTCTTGACCTCCTAGGACCCCCACCCTTCAGGATTTGGCTTAGATGACACTTCTTTGAGTCATCCTCTCCGCTCTTAATCTAAATCAGGTCCCCTGTTATAATCCTTTTGTGACGAAGACAAGCTTTGAGAGCTAATAGAGAAGTGAAGATCTATTTTCCCAACCCCCTCATTTTAGACCTCATTTTCATTCCAAAATAGGAAATTGGTTGCAAACTCTGAATAGTCCCTTTCATACCCTTAGTATCTTCTAGCCTTCTCCCAGTATGGAGAAGGAAAGTCTAGTTTGACTTTTATAAGAATGACAGCAGGAAGCTGCATTTTCTCTTTCAGATCACAGCTCGCAAGCATGTTAATCCCTGGCAAAGAGTCAAAGCGGAACTGATTACAGCCCGCGAAATTCAGCGTCGGCTTCAGTCTCAGGTATGCAGTTTTGCTCACATGGTACCTAAGACCTTCTTTCCTTTAGGGATACTGGTTCCTAGTTTGATTTAATCATCTTACACTGGTATTCCACTGTGGAAACACATGAAGGCATTTGTCACTGTCAGAGGTCACTCTAGTCTCAGCTCGCCTCCTTCCCTCTCTCCGCCACACCACTGCCCACCTTCCCCAGGCCCAAATGCAGTCAGTCACTCCAACATGGAGGCAGGGGAGGCTGCCCAGCTGCCACGCGGTGTCAGATCCCTGTCTCAGCTGCCCTCTCTGCTTCTGGCTCTTTCCCAGAGCACCGACGCGAGACACCGAGCCCTGAATGACATGATGGGAGGTGTTCTGGAAGTGAAGAAGGAAGACATCTTGAGAATGGTGAGATTTCTGACCATCCTTGTGGAGTGGAAAGAGCTACTTAAATTTTACCATTTGTGTTCTAGATGAACCTGGGTTTTAGAAATTCTACAGCAACAAATATACAACCCACTAGTCCCTTATAAACTGAAGACTTGCCTTCCAATCTGATAAAAAGCAAATAAATGAACAAAAATACGTAACCACAGTGCCTTGGGACCCTATAGAAGGCAGGGATACCACTTCATCCAATTCGTCAGATACACCAGGAAACATTTTCTTTGATACCTGATACAGGTGTTCCTGGAACTCATGCATAGTTTTAGCTATGAAGACACCAACACATACCTCTAAATCTATCACGTAAGAGACGGAGCATATGCCGGGGGCGGTGGCTCACGCCTGTAATCCTAGCACTCTGGGAGGCCGAGGTGGGTGGATAGCTCAAGGTCAGGAGTTCAAGACCAGCCTGACCAAGAGCGAGACCCCATCTCTACTATAAATAGAAATTAATTGGACAACTAAAAATATATGGAAAAAATTAGCCGGCCTCCTCGAGACCTCCTCTCTACAAAAGGATAGAAAAATTAGCCAGGCATGGTGGCGCATGCCTGCAGTCCCAGCTACTCGGGAGGCTGAGGCAGAAGGATTGCTTGAGCCCAGGAGTTTGAGGTTGCTGTGAGCTAGGCTGACGCCACGGCACTCTAGCCCGGGCAATAGAGTGAGACTCTGTCTCAAAAAAAAAAAAAAAAAAAA
>CAUYRT010108383.1:0-32237 GCA_963574885.1 Lepilemur ruficaudatus
AATCAAAGGCAAGTGTCATGGGAAAGTTATTAAATCCAAAAAGTATAAGACATAAGGAGTTAAGACTTGTTTTATTATTTAATCATTGATTTATTTGCATGTTTGTAATTTTATATGTTTGAAAAAGTTATTTATTCATTCACTCATTTTTCCATTCATTTCACAATATGTATTGCAGTATACTAGATATATAATAGAAGCATGAAAAATAAAATCTATATTTCTAATTGAGATATAGAAAAATAAGTACATATATGTATACAGAAAAAATAAACATAAAACCAAAATATTTTAATTATGTGCTCCCTGAAAGTTAAAGTTCTTTTAGTATAGATTTCCTTGCATAGCCAATGAGAGATTAACAATTTGAATTAACAATCTGAATGGTGAATATTGTCACAATTCTAAGCAATACATGGTGTGGATCAGAAAAGAAAACATTGTTCCAACTTAAATATTTTGCATGTTCATGTAAGCACCATTTAAATAAAGCAAAGAAAAATGTAGCAACACACACACACAAACACACACAGATTTTTAACATATGTTCCCTAGAGACATTCCTTCCATAGACTGTGTCTTATAAGAATTCCTATTTTTTGTCTTACTGACTATAATACACAGTTGGTTTATTAGGAGAGTTACTTAATTTGTGAAATGCATTACAAAGAAAAGGGAAGATAGGAGTTTTAAAATCAAGATGATTCTTTAGTCTGTTTCTTCTATTGAAAAAATATTATCCTCTAATGGACTCTAATAGAATGTAAAATCTCTCAAAATTTGTATTTTGAAACCCTATGAACCTACGTTCATGCTACCTCAGAGTCTATAAAAATCCTGTGAGTTAAAACACCTGGAAATCGACTACTTTGTAAGATCAAATATGACTTTATTTCTTTTAAAGTTGCTAAGAAACTCTTCTTCATGCTTTCACACACTAGAAACACTGTACAAAATTTCTGTGGCATTTACAATGTTTATTAGTTGATTGTAGCACAGACTGTTGGTTTCAAAATCAGAATGACTAGCACATTGATCTTCTCGTGAGTGATTAAAATTCACCACATCTACTAACCTCACTACGATCTATGCATCCAAGCCAAGTGATGCACCTAACAAAACCTGACATTTGCACTCACCATCAATAGGTATTAGAAGCTATTTGCAGGGATTTGGTTTGGTCATTTTCAAAGACAAATGTCAATAATTACTATCAGACACCGTGGCAGCTCATAGAGCTAGCTATTTTCCCCAGATATTGGAGAATATTCTACTATTACAAAGCAGTAGAATGTATCTTAAAATTTGATACATTTTTTTCATCTGGTGCTCACAGCATCTCTATAGGGAAAAAAAGGTTGTTATTATCTTGATTTAAAAGATGAAATAAAAGATTCAATATGATCAAGTGATTTATTTACAGTCACTGCAGACATAGACTCACACACCAGTCCACTGGCATGCTAGGGAGACGGTATACCTGAGCAATAAGCCTGGGAAGTTGGTCTTCAATAAGTCTTCAAGAACATGTTGAGGCAACCTGATGGGCAGGAAAACATCCAGGCAGAGTTTCCATAACTGCAAAGAGGTGCTAAGAGAGAAAGAAAAATAAAACTCACGAGGATGCCAAAAAGAAACTTTTTGAGAAACCTGAGTCAAACTGTGAGACAATTTCAGCAACAACTAGAGCCTTAAGGAGAACTGAGGTCCAGAGAAGCTTGCCTGATTATGGGAAGGGATGATCAAATCATGAATCTAATCATCATACTCTTGCAAAACAAAAAAGGGAGACATACATTATAGATTTAGAAAACAGGGTGAGAAAAATCAGATCACAGGATCAGAGTGAAACCTTGTATCTTCTTGTCCTGCTTCTTTATTTTACAGGTGAGGAAAATAAAGTAAAAGAGCCTAAGTAGACAGCAAAATTGACAGAGCAAGTTACTGGCAAAGTGCACACTGACTGCCAGATTCTCTTAATCCAGTGCTTTTCTTTCCATACAACCCTAACTTCCTAGTTGTATACATGAAGGCAGTTACGATTTCTAGAGATTCCTCTCAAGTCATGGTTCTTTCTATTTTTAACCTTACAGATACTCCAGGGTAGTCTTTCCTTTCTGTCTTTCTCAAGATTGCAGTGCTTTGGACTGTTTTATGGGAAAAAAAAGAGAAAGGCTTGCATGGATTTTCAAAATAGGCATTATTTACACATATGTGAGACAATGTCAAACTGAGATCTCTGTTTTATTCATGGTTTAGATCAAAAGAATAAAGTTCTTACAAAGCCTCTTCACAAGAAGTAGTACATGTTCAAAAAATTATCTCCTTTGCTCACTGCCTAATCAGATAGAGCATCTAAAGTATATGCCTCAAGAGAGGTGCATTTTATTATATCCTGGCACAAATACAGTGCATATGGCAGCCACATGGAATTTCCAGGGTTTTCCCAGTACCAAAGTGAATATTTACTTGGTTAAAAAAGAAAACAGGAATGGCAGGTATCTCTATGATTTTTCCACTAATTTATAATAGTACTTTTCATGAAAAGATCTAAAAGAAAAACTGAGGGGCCAAAGAAATCACTGCTGGCAATAATTTCAGTAAGTATGCTTTAGTAACACAGAGACACATAAACATTATAGCAAATATATTTTTAAATGCTTGTGTTTTTCTGGAGGGAAGAAATTTGGCAATATAACTTTAATTGATGCCCTGAGAACATAGCAGGAATGCAAAATGAAAGCCAAGAACCCTCCACCAACAAATCAACTGAGAAATACATCTCATAAAAGGAAACTTTGAAATCAGAACTAAGAAATGATAATCTATAGAGAGAACTTAAGCTATATAATTAGAAAGTAGGTACAACTAGGTGTAAAGAGGTAATTTAACTTGGGACTTGATGCTAGGCACTTGGTGGGTGTGCATTAAACATTTAATGAATGAGCTAAGTAAATTAACTGAAATGATGAGAGTATATGTTGAGAGATAGATAAATAAATATGTGCACATTTTCATGACATCTATTGGGTGGTTATTCTGTGCCCGTTCCTGTATTAAATGTTTTAAATGCACTACTTAAAGTTTTCACAAGTAGTCAGTGTCAAGACTATTATAAAAAGTGAATCTAGGCCCCCTAACTTTGAAGACCAAAAAGTTAACCACTAAACTATATTGACCTCCTTTATTCTCAATGATTAAGTAAACAATTTTCAACCAATGCATCAAAATAAAGAATTCTTACTATTTCTATTTTAACAGCGTGCACAAAGATTTGTCCTTTGCTTTCACAGAGTATTTTCCAGTCGCACCACATTCAAATTCACCAGGGATAAGGGCTGGAAAAAATAATCTACAGGAAAGAAAGTCATGCACAGTCAAACCTGTCTATAGTTTCACAAATATATAAAATGATGTAATTCATTATGTCTGATTATCTCATTATTAGACATATTAAGAAGATGGACAGTCCAAGTTAAGTGTCAACTCCAGGGCATGTTGGCTCTTGTTCAGTCTGAAGCTAGCATGTCTCTAGTGCACCAAGTGATTCATAATATAGACCTTTAGAGAAGCTGAATGTAACTAAAACATGAATTAGTTTAGCATATTAAACTAATCAGCTTTGGTAAATGCCCTTTCTGCAGCAGAAAAGCAACCATTTCGTAGGAGATCTAGTGATGTCTGCACTCTGATGGACTTCCATCACATAGTTTTAGCTTCAGTGTTTTTCGAAATCACTTTCTTGTTGGGAAAGCAATGAGAATGTAAGTCACAGTGAGGTACTCTCTGAGTTAGCTGCTGGTTCTGTTACATTGCCTAGTTTTAGACATAATTGTCCCTTTAGTGCATTATTCCATGTTTACAAAATTTAAAGTAAAAATGTAAAGCAAAAACCAGTGTCTCATGTAAATGTAAATATGAGTACTATAAGAGAATATCTGAAGCTTCTTTGGTCTTGGGAAACTTCTGGGAATTTGTGTTAAATTCATCCAATAAAAAGTTTCACCTGAGACTTACTGATTTCCAATTATGTGCAAAGTGCTGAGCTAGAATCTAGAAGTGTTTTGTTCTACTGACCAAACAATGTTTTTTCCTCTCTTTTTTCCCTTAGGCATCAGAATTAAAATAAATTCATTATTAAAAAGTTCAAAAATACTTACTTAAGAAAACAATTTTAAAATCAGCTATTATAGCTCAAAAAATGGTAATAGTTATTTTATTGATGTTCTCCCAGACATTTTTAATGCATGTGTTTATGTGTGCGCATGAATGTATGTATACATACCTAAACTGGCATGGTGCTTTGCCTTGTTATTACTGTCAGCACCATCTATATAGCAAGATCATTTTACATATTTATTAGTTATCTATATCTACATGTTAAATTGTCCCAGAATTTAGCAGTTTAAGACAAGTCACATTTATTATCTCATAGTTTATATGGACTAGGAATCCAGGTATGATGAGCTGGGTTCTCCAAATCAAAATGTCACACAAAACTCAGATCGAGATGTGACCCAGGGCCACAGTCCTCTCAAGGTTCAGTTGGGGCATGATTCAATTGCAGGCTATCTTAGTGGCTGTTCTCAGGATTCGGTTCCTGTGAGGTGTTGGATTAAGTGCTTCAGTTCCTCACTGTTTATTGGTTTGAAGCTACTTTCAGTTCCTTGACACATGGTCCTCCTCATAAAGAAATTCAATACATTGCAACTTGCTTCATCTGAGCCAAATAGAATAGCCAGAGAAAAAGTGTGAGCAAGATGAAAGTCACAATTTTTTGAAACCTAATTTCAGAAGCCAAAACCATCACTTTGGTTATATTCTAATATTAGAAACAAGTCACTGTGTCCAGCCCACACTCAAGTAGAAAGGATACACAGAAGACATGAATACCAGGAAGCTGGGACTATTGAGGGCCGTTTTAATTGTTGAGAATAATAAACTTCCTTTTAATTTCATCTTTTAGGCATTCATTATAATTTCCTTCAGATGTTTTCTGACTAAAAGAATTATTTGCTAAAGATGAGCACAAATTTTAAAGGCTTTTGAAACATTCTTCTAAATATCAATGCAGCATTATCTTGCTAATATACAATAACATTAGCAATATATGAGAGAAAATTCCATTTCCTCAAACTCTTACTAACACAGGATACTATTATCATTTTAATTACTTTAATATTTTGCTGAAGAAACAGGCTCTCATGTTTAATTTTCATCTCTTTGGTAACTTATGACGTTAAGTGCTTTTTCATATGCTTATGAGTCATCTCAGTTTTTCTGTTATGAATTTTTCATATTCTTTGCATACTTTCCTATTGGGTCACTATTTATTGACTTCTAGGAGTCAACTATATATTAAGGATATTATACATTTGTCTACCTTATGTAGAGTTAATATTGATTTCAAGTTTTTTGTCTTTTCAGTAAATAAATATATTCCTTTATATATTAACATATTCTCCTCATTAGATTCTAATAAGGCAGAGAATTACTCACTATTATTCAAATGATGTGTTTCTTAAAGCAACAACAAAACAAATAAAAAACATATTCATAACTAGAAAATTCAATGCTTTACAAGGGCCCATGAAAGCAGGAAGGCTCAGAAACTGAGGTTTTTTGAAAGAGTATATATAGAGAAGGATGCAGCTAGAAGCAGTCTAACCTGAAGATAAAGAATTTGTGGAAAGAGAAAGAAGAGTGGTTTGTACTACAGGACAATTTTCCGTGTACTGCTGGATTAACCCAGTTCTCTCCTGTTTTCTGCTTATAGTTCTCAAGAACAACTATGGAATGGGCTGGGAATTCAATACCTTGGGATAAGAAGGGACTGACCAGAACAGCCTGGGCCCTGTTCTTGTCCACCCTAGAAAGAGGATATTCTTCAGTGTTTCAGCCTAGCACGTCGTGTGGCTCCCAGGGTATAAAACTCAGGACAGACTACTTTCTGGGGTCTCCCAGCTGTGGTGCAAGTGGGGCATCTTCAAATAAGACTTTAACCACCCTTGACAGCTTTCCCAAACCTTAGGAGACCAACTTATCATGAATCTTAGGCTTCTGTTGTCCTTGCTGTCCATCTGTAAGTAATGAATCCATTTCATGTAACTTGTGTGTGTTGGTGTTCTGTCTCCCTGGACCCAGTCAAGTTGGTAACAAGTGCAGAGTGAACCTAGGTTACATGTACAACTGCCATGTGATATTAAATTTTGGAAAGAGAGAGAAAAAAAGTGGTAATGTTATTCTTGTTGTCACTCTAAATAAAACCTATAATAACAATCTACATTATTTAGCAAATAGTTTAGTATAAGATATATGTGCATCTTTTTGGTGCAACGCTGAATTAAGAATGACCATAAGTGTTCTAATGTTTTTCAGTTTAAAGGATATTTTAAATTAGAACACCTGTTTGTCTACCATATATATTACAAATATTGACCAATTATACTAAAAAATATTGAAGGATACTATCTTAGAATTACAGTTTTAATTAGCCGATTTGATTCATGAATTAAACTTCATTAATGGAATATATTAGTAATTAGCCAGACTGATCAACTCTTTTTCCTTTAAACATTATAAGCATATTAGTAAATATGTGTTATTCTTTTCCTTATTCTCATTACTTAGAGAAAGCCTGTGATCGTTTTACACATGTTAATCAAGTCATGATTTAAGTATATTGGTGCAGTTGTCTCTATTCTTATACTCCTAGCTCAGAACAATCTCTAAATTAGACTTTCATTTTTTTTTCACCCTTTAACTCAGATTAGGTTTAGTGTCACTTTAAATTTTTTTATTACTATTTAAAATAATGATTCTTGGAAATGAAATTGCATTTTCAAACTTAATACAACTGAGAACTACTAAAGAGAAGCAACCTAAGCTTAAGTCAATGTGACACCTTCAGATAAAAATGGCAGATGGAGCACATTTCCATCTTTACTTCCTTCTAAATTGTTTGAATGAATTGTGATGTAACCATACAAGGAAGTGCTAAACATCTATCAAAAGGAAGGTTATTTTTACCTCACCTTGATTCTAGAGCCAGATGAGGACACAATGAAAAAATAAAGCTACAATATATTGCTATGAGTAATTTTTGGCATACATTAAGTCAGATAAACAGAGAAAAAAGAAGTATGAATAATTAGAAACTTAAGATAGGAGGAAACATGAGAGTTTATATATTTGTTTTATTTAAAAAAATAGAAAAGTAAAGCAAAACTAACAAACAAAATGGCTAGCAAAGGGGATGGAGAAAACAGAATGGACACAGAAGCTAAATTCTTGAAAAATATTTTATTTTTAGCTTTGACTTGGAACCATATTTTGACTTCAATATTTATTTTTTAATTTAATGTTTTTTATGTTTTAGTTTTTTTATATAAAATAGTAAATTTTAAAAAAAACCTTAAAATTAAACCAAAATGAAATTGAATATCAAATTGGTGGCCTAACAACACAGATATTCCAACTCGATTAACTTTCAAAACAGTAATTTTATATAATATACTTACTAACATATACCCTAAGATAAAACACAGTAGAAAAATTCTTAAAATGTTTCAATATTTATATTGATATAAGTAATGTGACATTCTAAAACATATGCAAACACATACATATATAACATAGATTATGTCTGTGGGTATATATAAGAAACATATATATAAGAAATACATACATTTATATATAATATATGAAACATCTCATTTGTCCAATAATGTGTGAACTATTAAAAACATTAGCAAGAACAACAATAACAAAGTCTTAGTATCTCTACAAATATATATAAATGAAGTACATAAATACATAATATGTTATCGTTATAGAAAACAGATTTTTCAGTTTGAGAGAAAAGGATACAAAGAAAATATTTTTAAATTAGGTAAAAAGAATGAAAATGGAGCCGCAATATATTAAAACCTCTGGGATACAGCAAAAGCACCACTTCTATTCAACACAGCACTGGAAGTCCTAGCCAGAGATATCAGGCAAAAGGAAGAAATAAAAGGTATCCAAATTGGAAAAGAGGAAGTCAAATTATCCCTGCTTGCCAATGATATGATCTTACACCTAGATAACTGTAAAGACTCTGCTGAAACACTTCTAGATTTGATAAATGAATTTAGTATTTTCAGGATACAAAATCAATGTACAAAAATCAGTAGCATTTCTATACACTAATAACAATCAAGCTGAGAAGAAAATGGAAGCTAAATGTGGAATAGTATAGTCAAAATAAAATATTCTTAGAATAATACTTGATAATATCAAGTAAATATTTTTAGGCAGGTAAACTAAAAGGGAACTATGAACAATAGTAGACAAAGAACAAGAAAATAACAGGATTAATCCACTTTTTAATAGGAGTTCCAGAATACAAGACAAAAAATAGTGAAGTAGGAGAAAATTTTAAAATATATATCTGTATACATATTTTATATATAGATAGATTTTTTTTGAGACAGAGTCTCGCTCAGTCACCCTGGAGGAGTGCAATGGAGTCATCATAGCTCAGTCCAACCTCAAACTCCTGGGTTCCGGTGATCCTACTGTCTCAGCCACCCAAATAGCTGGGTCTACAGGTGCTCACCACTGCGCCCAGCTGATTTTACTATTTTTGGTAGAGACAGGGTCTGGATCTTGCTCAGACTGGTCTTGAACTCCTGGCCACAAGCGATCCTCCTGTCTTGGTCCCCCAAAATGCTGGGATTACAGGCATGAACCACCATACCTGGCTAAAATATATATTTAAATATTTCCCTAAACTAAACAATTGAACTTTCAAGTAAAAAGGGCTTTCTTGTTAGCTATTCCATTGAATAACAAAGTCCCAAACTAATGCCCATCATTGTAAAATCTATAATACCAGAAATTAAAAAATAGAAGCACGGACTTCAAGATTCACCTATTTATACACACCACACACACATATCTTATAGAAAGGACTAACTATCCAAAATGCATCAGGGCTCTTAAGAACAATACTAGCTGCTAAACTGAAGCAGCACTTCCAAAATTCTGAGGTTTAATGGATGTGCTACTTCCGGGTCTGACCCTTAATTCTCTCCCAGTTTTCTCCACACTCATTGCCTTTCTTCGGTTGCCCAGCACATGCAGAAAATGCTGTCAAGGAATCTAGATGTCTGCAGAGCCCACAGTGAAAGCGCAAGCCTCCACATGACTGTGGAGCTGAGCTCTCACCCTGGCCCAAGCCAGACATGAAGTAGGTGTGAGATAATCCTTTACTATAATATATGAAGCCACTGAAAACATTTAGCAGTCCATTCTAGCAGTTAACATCACCTGATTAATACATTTAGGATTCAGATAACAAGATCCTACACAGTGGAAAGGTAAAGGGAAGTCCAAGCAGTTAAATAAGACTAAAATGCAAAAATCCAATTGAACAATTCAAGAGGGAAGTTCTCTAGGAGGGAAATGATTCACTAATAGGTTTATGCAGAAATTTGTTTTTTCAAAGAGGTTGGAGCAAATGGGAAGAAAATTCAGAATTGTATTTCTTTCTTTTTATTTTCTTTAACAAGACAGAGCCTCATTCTGTTGTCTAGGTCAGAGTATAGTGGCTATTCATAGGTGCATTCATAGTGCAACCTCGAACTCCTGCCTGGCCTCAAGCAATCCTTTCACCTCTGCCTCAGCCTCCTGTGTATCTCTTTTAAAGAGGAAACATTAACTCCAGGAAAAACCTACAAGCGAGGAAAGATAATCATAGGACAGTAATTGGATAAACAATGACTAATATACATTGTTATAGTCGTTAAATTATGTAGTCATAAAATTTTTGATTGAGAATAGAAAGTCCATAGGTGATTTTAAACTAGGTATATAATAATATGTATGTAAATATCAAAAGTAGTTAAAATTATTGAAAGTGGCTGACTCTCTAGAAAGAGCAAGCTAGTGCGGTAGGATGAAAGAGGCACTCTGCCTCTGTTGCTTCTCTTTACACAATATTTAATACTATTTAGTTGTGTCTGTATATATATATATATACACACACATGTATATGTGTATATTTTATTAAATTATCAAATTTATTTTATAAAAATAAAATTAAGTCTGAAAAGGCAGAATGAAGTTTAGAGCAATAATTATAACACAATGAAGGGTGGAAGCAGCAACTTTTGTATTCATATTTCTCTCTGATTTGACTGTTCAATTTTTTTATCAACTGTGAACATCTGGATAATTTCTTTTATTGTCTTGTTAATATATTTTGCTTAATTTCCCCTTCATTCACACCTACTGATACTTTTTTTGAGAACACTGTCTCTTTTCCTCTACCCTATTAAATTAAAATTTTTTTCCAGAATATGACTGCATTCCCAACTCCTACAAAAAATTTCTCCAAGTCTAAAATCTGATATATTCAGTGTGATTTCCCATAGTTTTTTTTTCATATGTTTTGACACTTAACTATACAGTACTTGAGAAAGTTGTGAAATCTTTATTCCACAATAAGATTTTAAGCTATATAAATGAAGAGATGATACTCCCTCTTAGTAGATACTTAATAAATGTTGGTTGAAATTAAATTATATTAAAACAAATAGTGTACTTATGTCCCGCTCAGCATCCAGCACATTTTTAAGGCACACACTTAATTTAAAAAAATTAGAAATCGAACTTGACCTGCAAACTAGAACTGAACATGAATGACTCTTCGAAATCTGAAAATCTCCCTCTTTCTCTTAGGCTAAGAAATAGGTGATGTAATTTGGAGGAGCTGATAGCTCTTTTTCTTGATCCCTAAAAACCTCTGATCATTTTTCTATTCACCCACTAATTTCAAAGAGGTCAAAATTTGATAAAATTTTAAAGTAAAAAGAGTCAAATTGGGTTAAAATAATGAGGTAAGGTTTCAAGAATAAAATGTTTTTGTCTTTGGTAAACAATCTCCTAATAACAAACAACTACAAACACAATAAATTCTATTATTTTTCATTTATATTTGGACATTCTGTTTCAATGTGTCAATTCTCCCAGAGGTACACTTGACTGTGGCTTCTGTCACCAGTGCAAACTGTATCCAACTCTGAGGACCAAACAATGCTTTTTCTCATTGCAGTTTGTGTTCTTTGGTTTGATAATTTCAGACAAAGTTAGATCTCTAAAATTAGTGCCACAAGACAAGCACTTTATCCACTATCAGTGGGGAAAAAAGAATGAGCTGTCAACATCAATTTCAGTTTCAAAATAAGAAGTTCGGTCTGTATTTAAAAACAGATGTTGAGGCCTCAACACGCAAATACTTTCTCTTAGCTAAGGCTTTATTTTTTCTAAGAAGGACAACTGTGTTAGCAGCTTGTTTATAAGAGAAAAAGCCCAAATGTAGAAACACGTAACGGCATGTGGCCTGAATCTGACAGCGTAAGTGCTACATAAAGGGGCAATTAAAAAATTTAATAGATGTTGCTACATCTTGCATAAGAAATGCAAGCCATTTCCCAGGGTCTTTTCAGTTACAAAAGCCCGAATGCTATTCACACAGGTATGGGGAGATTAGAACTATTTTATTGTTGTAGCAAATCCACTCAAGAAAGTCCAAAACATGATCTGTTTTCTGTTTTACAGAGTTAGAGAAGTGATTTAATATGACATTGCTGTCACTCACAAGAAGTGAACAAGAAGAAATTTAAAATGCTTTTATTTAATGATCACAAGTTAAAAAAAAATAAAAGTATGAGTTTTATGTCTTTACCCTGAGGTTGAACTCAGCCTGGTATGCTAATTGGAAATTATTGCATCATTAAGAACCGAACATTATGAAATCAAGATGAGGTCAGAATTGGTCACAGGGGTGCAGGCACATTCTTATTGATTACCTCTGAAGTATTCTGATCTATGCTTAGTACTTTACAGAAGTTATGACTGACTAGTGATTAATTTCCAACAAATTGCAAATGTCAACAAAGCCAAAAATGTTGAAACAATGAGGCCGGCAATCTTTGCTCTGTAACCAGAGGGAAGTAAACTAAAGGATAGGAATTGCAGGGTTATTGAATCTGTATCCATGCAAACAAGAGAGTCCTGTTAAAGGAGAAATTTCTGTCCTTTGAAAATTAAAAGAGAAAATATAGTCATGAGTGGAAATGTAGGGTTGTTAATAATACGAATGTCCTTGTAGTGTCATTAATCATTTTCCTCCCATTCAGGGACTTCAAGCTTATTTAGGCTATTTCCCCAAGCACAGGTACTTCCCTTATTACTACCTGCTATATGTCTCATTCCCTTATAGACATCTAAAGAGAATTATCCACAGAGAGAGAGAGAGAGATGCAGAAAAACCCTGTTGCAAGGGTGTCTGTCGCTTCTGCTGTTCAGTTAACAGGAACGTAGGTAGGGCACTCCTCTCATAAATCCAAATAAGGAACCACTAAACTGAGATGTGGTATAGGGGAAAGAGGTTCATGTTTGAGTGAAGCTGGTGGTCTGGGACAGTCCATTTCCCTGGGCCTCTAAGTCTTTCAGATAAGGTCTGCTGTAATGATTACTGTCTAGGTCAAAGAACCCAACTGAAATGAAATCAGTTCTCAGCCTCTCAAAGGTCTGTTGTTTGCTCTTTATTCTCTGATCCTGCCTATAATCTCTCTCACAAACTTTGTTATTCCTCCACAGCTCACTCTACTTCAATGCCCAACGAATACCCAAAATCTTATTTTTCTCAAATGATACTTCTCTTTTTAATTTTCAAAATTAAGCATGAAAGACCATTAAAATTCTTAAGAGCAGAGAAGAAATTAATCTTCAAAGATTCCCAGGAGATAAAATGAAGTATTTATGTTTCATCTTTCAGGCACATCACAAAACACAAAATAAAACTAAATAGTTTTATTCTATTAAAATAGATTGTTACTTGATAACCTGTCATACTACTAACAGCTCCAATAATTTCTAGGTTCTTGGATTATTGTCAGAATTGTCTCTAATCCTGAAAACAATGGTGAAGCTGTACAGTAGATATTATTAGATACAATCCAGAAATTAGAAAACTGAGGCTTAATGAAATTAAGTAACAGGTCCAAGTCTCACAGTAAATTAAACAACCAGCTTTACATAATCTGTAGTACCCTAAATCATTTTTTACTAAAATTTACTCCAATTAGCACAGAGTACAAGGAAGACCTGGGAAGGAAACCAAACTGTATGACCTCAAAATGCACAGATTTTAATGGTAGAAAAAGGTAATTCTAAAAGCAAGATAAGCAAAACTTGTCTTTTTGGAGTAACAGTAGCAAAGTCTTGTATGATCAAATACTGAGAAAATGAGATGCCGTGCGAAATTCCTCCAAGAAACCAATTAAAACTGCAGAAGAAGCAGCCAACTCATTTGGAGCCACATTGGAGATGGAGAGAGTCCAATAGCTTATTGCTGTGATTGATAGTTCATAGAGACACATCTACACACACGCAAATACTGTTTCGTGAAGCTCTGATGATTTACTCAGTTGCTTTCAATGTTAAGTCTTCTCAAAAATATTTTATAGTTTTTCTCAAGTTCTAAGTTAAAGATTATAGTAAATATTACAGCTCAAATATGATATATACATAGTATTATTAATCCATTCAACCTTACAGAGGGTGAGTGCTAAGAGATCATGGTCAAGATACTATTAACACTATAGTTCATGAACAGGAATGATTACTTAAGTGGCATGAAATCAGAATCATCCATTTCTCTAGCATAAGTATCTATACCAGATTAGTAAGGTCTGGAATAAGGTGTCTTTAAACAGAGAAAACCTCTGAATTTAGGAAGCCAAGGAGTAAGTATTCAAAATTTAAACTGAATACTCAAGTCCACTTCTCACCTCATTGTTATTCCTTAAAATAAACATTTGGACACCATTTTATTGATTTAATTGGTCATTTTTAGAGGAATGAGAATAACTTTATTGAATAAGAGTTAATATGATGCCAGATGAAATTATCTCCACAGTGACCTCAAGAAGATTGTTTCCTAAATTAGTCATTAAAATTAATATGTCCATTAATCCAAAGATACAAGATAATTAATTGCTTGCCTCTAAAACTTTTATATATTAAAAGATTAATTTGGTGAATAATTTGAATACTGGAATGCTACTCCCACTGCCATTCATTGTTTAAGTAGAAATGTTGGGTAAAAAGCCAAAATCACTTTCTGAGGAGTTCACACATATTCTTAACTTTTCTCAGTGGATCTTTGTAAAAGCAGGAGATGGACAAAGATAGAATTATTATTTATTCACACAGCAAACAGATGTGCAGTTATCTGCACATCTCCTTATGCTTCTGAAACATGTGAAAATGACTCACAGAATATAGTAGCCACTTACCTATTTCCCTATATTTAACCAAATTATTATTATTATTATATTTAACTCAGATTGCTCTAATGTCACTTGTACGTGGAGATCATGTCTTCTGGAAAAATATGATTTGGTTGCATTCTAGAATCGTGGAGTCTTAGTGCTTCACTGACCAGGGAGAGAAATCCATCATTATTAATATTGCATATGGGAATGTTGCTAAATAATAAAGAATGTAATACATAAAAAAGAAGACATAAAATATTTTCATATTATGTTATTTAACAGATGAATGCTGCCAATAATTATACTTACCGAAGTCTCATTGCTACATATACATATATATCACACACACACATATACATATGAACATGTAATATATACACATGTATTTTATATATTACATACACATATGTATACACACAATACATATACACGTACATATATATTTGTATTGTGTATGTATGTACATATATGTATATGTGTTATGTAACACATATACATATACATATACTTGTGTCTATATGTATTGTGTATTCAAAGTAGAAAATGAAAAAGTTATGTTATCAGAGTTGAATAAAAATCTGTGGGGAAATGTTATAAGATAAAAATTTCTGGCTCCTTTTTCCTGGAGAAAAAATTGCAGAAATACATAAACCATCATTCAGGTCCTTTCTCTTCGAAAAATTGAAAATACACACTCTTTCTAGGACCAAAGTTTCATTTTACCTCCAATATAGTTGCTTCAGAGTATAAATATATAATTAAGAGCTGAGAAGCATAAAGTGGAAGGAACTACTACAATAGTCACATCTATAGGTAGATCTCACAATTATGGCTCTTAATAGCATACACTTTCTCAGAATTATTAAATGTAGATTATACAGATACTCTATATATGTATATATATAAATTTGAGATACAAAATTTTAGACAGAATCAAAAAATGTTTTGTTAGAAAGTAACATATGAACATCGACTATTCACAAAGTGCACCTACACCTTTATTTGGGGACACATTTGAGACTCACAAACATGCCTGATATTTTCTGCTTACTGGAGACACAGCTCTAGTTTATGTTTACATTTCCTGTTGTCTTTCTGTAATTTGGCATTACATATCACTAAGGATTCAGATATACCAAGTAGAAAATCATTTCTGATTTTATAGTAATAATTGAAATTTACTATAATTCCTGATTTATTTGTAACAATTTACATTGATGTGTTTAGAGGACTTCACTTAGAGCAAGTTCCCCAGAAACTGATCCCGAGTTTTAGTCTTTGCTTCTGAAGTTTATAAGCAGCCTTCCTGTGAAAATATTGGAAATTTAGTATGCTTGGTTTTAAGGCAAACACAGGTCCCATTTACTGGTTTGTTTTTTTTTTTTTCTGTAGGAGTCGAGGGAAAACATTTGTGATCCATAATGATTCTGTTGTTTTGGGAGACAAAAATATGGTTCCCCAAAAGACACCTATATCAAAACCCTGAAACTAGTAAATGTTACCTTATTTGGGAAAAAAAAAAGTCTTTTCAAATGGAATTAAGTTTAGAAACTTGATGAGATCATCCTAGATTACCAGGGTAGGCCCTAAATCCAAGAATGAATGTCTTTATAAGAGACACCCAGGCAAGATTCGACAGGGAGAGGCAGCAGAGGGAAGAGAACACAGAAGCAGAGATTGGAGTGATACAGCCATCAGCCACCAGAAGCTGGAAAAGACAAAAAAGGAAATCTCCCCTAGAACTTCTGATGGGAGCAGGGCTCTGCTGTCATCCTGAGTTCAAATTTCTGGCTCAAGAAGAAGCAGAGATTAAATTTCTGTTGTTTTAATTCACCCAGTTGTGGTAATTTGTCACATCACCCTCAGGAAACTAATACAAGTGGCAAATAAATTTACAACTGAAATCTTGAAATGATGAAAAAACTACTAAGAGTTGCAGGGATAGGAGAGCAAGGAAGGATGTACAATTAGATGTATCATATGTAAAGGAAAAAGTATATTCAATTTCTATGCTATGCTGTGTAGGAGTAAAGAAATCTATGTAAGATGACTCAGGAGGGGTGCCTGTGTCTGTGTGAGTGCATGTATGCCTTTGTGTGTGTGTGTATGGGAAGGGTGACATTATATAAAAGCACTCTGCTTAGGAAAACCATCCAAACCATATTGCAAGTTGGGTGTGAGGGTTGGCGTAGCAAGTGACTTAAGGGATAATATCATTGTAATTCAGCCAGAAGCTAATTAATTGGAGGTGAAACAAATTGGCTATACAAATAGCATTACATCTGAAAATGAGCTTCTCTCTGGGGTACAGGGTACTGGTGTTAGAAGACTGTGAGTCCTTTTATTAATCCATTCATGAATTTTACCTGTATATATATATTTTTTTTTCTAAAATAACCACGGATCTCAGACAAACACTTCCAAAATCTCAGAAGTTTCAGTAACCAAAGCAAAATTTTACCTTCTATTCGCCAATTAACACTTTCATGTGGGCTAACATATGACAGAGATAGGCTACACCATTCTTCAAGTCCTTAAATGCACTACTTTCCAATCAGTTATAACATGGGATTATATCTTAGTTATACATAGCTAGAACTAGAAGGCATGATTTAATGAGTTTAGTTTATACCATTAGCTTTAAGATTTCAAGACCAATTACTGGGCTAGAAAATCAGGGAGTAAGGACTGTGCTGTGAATGTACCAAGTACATTTCCTAAGAATTATTTTCTCATTTGTGAAACAGGGTGATGGAGCATAGTCAACATTAAAAACAAACAAACACAACACCCCACCAAAGTAGTAGATGATTCTGAATTATCAATCCTAAAATATGCTAGAAATACATACACTATGCTTAAAATGCCTTTACATGTATGGGTTCAAACAAACACATTTCCTTTTCAGATAACCAACTCACACTGGGACAATGATGGCTATTGTCTCTGCCACTAGCCAGGATATCAGAGCAACTTTTGTGTCTGCATCAGCTGAAGGAAGAGAAAACCGAGAGCAAATGCTAAAAGGTTATTGTATTATTAAAGATCATTTTATGCAAGGTTTTGGAGGGAGGATTTGATGTCATGGTAAAGGACATAGTTGACATAAAAAATTGACAACAATACTTTATCGAATCCCTGTGGATGGATTCAACCCCATTTGCTAGCAGATACATATTGGACAACTAAGTCATACATACTAATGTTTAGTATACATGCCATGCAAAATGACAATAGTCATACCACAGACCTAGGATTACTAGTAGTTTTTAATAAGGTTGTTAACTTTGGAAACCAAACCAAACACAAAAAGAAAATTCCTCCTAATTTTTATTGAATAGCTGAAGTTCATTTTATGTGTTGAATAAATAGCCTATAATATTTTTATCTATTTATGTGTCCAGATATTTTCATTCAGATAAACCATAAAAGATTTAGAATTTAAGGACATTTATTTATATTTGGTAACAAGAAGCATTTCATTTATAATGAAATCCTTCTGGATAAAAACCTTTCATGATATACAATGAATTACAAAACGAAAATGTATTAAATCTTCCTTGGTGGCCAGATAGAGATTTATGCTTTACTTGGAATGTGACACATGTTCTAAGATACATTTGTACAGTGTGCTAATTTATTGTCATACCACATTAGAATGCTGTTTGGCAAATTTAAACATTCCACAGTAAAAAAAATTTGATGTCAGTGAACAGGAAGATGGAGAAAGAGAAGTGAAATGTATTTCTGGATCTCTGTAGAAAAAAAAGGGAATGAATAACAAGAACACAAAACTGTTTATATAATTTAAAAGATACCATTTTAAAAACTCAGATCTTGTATTGAGAACTTACATTTTAATATTTCACACACTCTGCTTGGAAGGCAAATTCGTATTTGTTAAAATACTAAAAATATGTTATCAGCAAAACTGTATTTAAAGGGAAATATACTTACTCAGCTTAAAGAACTATTTTAGAATATTTTTGTGAACATTTCAGATACGTGTATTAATGTCCTAATTGGATAAGAATAAACAGCCTGAAATTTTTCTGTGTGCTTTCAGCAAAATTAAAACGCTTCTGCACAGCTAAGGAAACAATCAACAATCAAAGCAAATAGACAACCTGCAGAATGGGAGAAAATATTCACAAACTATGCATCTGACAAAGAGCTAATATCCAGAATATGCAAAGAACTCAAACAAATCAGCAATAAGAAAAACAAACAACTTCATTAAAAAGTGGGCAAAAGACATGAACAGAAGTTTTTCAAAAGAAGATAGACAAATGGCCAACAAACTCATGAAAAAGATGCTCCATGTCCCTAATCATCAGGGAAATTCAAGATAAAACCACAATTAGATATCACCTGAAAATGGATTTTATTAGGAGGTCCCAAAGCAATAGATGCTGGCGTGGATGCAGAAAGAAAGGAATGCTTATATACTGTTGGTGGAACTGCAAATTAGTACAACCTCTATGGAAAACATTATGGAGATTTCTGAAGGAAGTAAAAGGAGACCTACCATTTGATAGAGCAATCCCACTAATTGGCATCTACCCCAAGGAAAAGAAGTCATTTTATCAAAAAGACACCTGCCCTTGAATGTTTATTGTGGCACAATTCACAATTGCAAAGATGAATAATCAACCCAAGTGCCCATCAATGGATCAAGTGCCCATGAGTGGATTAACAAAATGTGATATATGTATATTATGGAGTACTACTAAGCCATATAAAAGGATGAATTAATGCCTTGTTCATCAATTTGGATGGAACTGGAAACTATTATCCTAAGTGAAGTATCTAAAGAATGGAAAAACAAACACCACATGTACTTTCTAAGAAATCGTAATTAACTGAAGGGCACGCATGTTCACAGAAGGAAGTAAAAGTCATTAGAATCAAGCAGGGGGGAAAGGGGAGGACGGGAGGAACTAAAACCTACCTAACAGGTACAATGAACACTATTTGGGTGATGGGCACACTTATAGCCCTGATTCAAGCATTGCAAAAGCTATCCTTGTAACAAAACGTTGTACCCCCTTAATATTTTGAAATTCAATTTTTTATAAAAGTTCTCAATTACTTTAAAATGCATGGGGATACCTAAGTGCATACGCTGTACCTGAAACCACATCCCCTTAAATTTCATGAGCATAATTCGGATTTAGTCTCTTACCAATAGACCAACATATCAACATGTGTCATGGGAATAGAGGTTGTAAAAAGAAAGCACAAAAGAAAACAAGATGGGGGAGAGAGAGAAAGAGAGCATGCTAGTGAGTGCATGGGGAAGAGAGGGAGGAAAGAAAGAATAAACGAAAGAAAAAAAAGCATAAAGTATTTTTGAAAGAAATCCCTTAAAAAGCAGAAAGTATATCTGACAGGGTAAGCTAGAATTGAACAGGGGTCTTCCCGAGTCATAGGTGATAGTTATTTTAGGTTCAGCATACAGATAGATGCATTGGATTCCATTCAGATTCAGCATTTCCACTAAACCATTCCCCAATCTCGCAGAGACGCTACATACTTGGAAAAAAATGGGACGTCCAGAGTTTTCCAGGAAAAAATAATAAAGCATTACAATCAGGAACAATAGTGTCTAGAGGCATTTGGAGGAGTGGTAAGTCAGGGTCACCATCTGTGCTGCCTCAGTGGGGCCCCAAACAACAGCCATATATAGTAATTAATAACTGCATTGACATGTTGGAGGTACAGACAGATGCTGATAGGTTTCAAAGAAATAGTACTGCAGAGGGGTGTAGAGCACAGACAGTTGTCAAAAGACAAGAAACAACAAGGGCTAGGATATGACCTAGCCCTTCTGAATGTAGAGGCTAATGTGATCTTTCCTAGGACGTACAAGATAGATCAAAGGACATTCATGGCGTACATGTTCTAAATTTACATCATACGTCTCATCGGCTATTCATATCATTCCTTTATCTGAAAATAATCTATCCTATTTTTGAAATTATGTGGAAACCAATTCAATGAAGACTGCAATGAAAACAATCTCAATTTTTAAAGCAAGTAGGAAATCCATTAATCCATTCATAAAATACATATTTTATCAATTATGTACAAGGCATAATTCTAGATGCTGTGGGAAATCCAAAGATAGCAAATAAAAACTAACATTGCTTAAACATTTATTTCAAACCAAGCCTTTGCTATCTTGTTAGGTGCTTCAAGACATTCCTCAGATTATTTTTCTTTTCTTTCTTTTTTTCATGGTGGTTGTAGGCATATATGAATAAGTGAAGAAATAAAAAGATAAAGACAGAAGTAAAAAGCAAAGCACTTAATCATAGTGATGCAGATTCTTAGTTCATTGCTTTTATACTACACTAAGCTATCTCTGACTACATACCGTATATATATATACATCAAAAATATATCATAAAACAGTTTTATAAAGAAAATTATATTCTAACCTCAAAAATAGGGATGAACATATAATTACTGATTTTTTCTTTTTTTAATTTTTTTTTTATTTCAGCATAGTACGGGGGTACAGATAGTTAAGTTACATATATTGCCTTTGCCCCACCTAAGTCAGAGCTTCAAGTGTGTCCATCCCCCAGACAGTAATTACTGATTTTCTTAAAGAATTTTTCAAATCTCTTGTTTAAAAGTAAATATATTAGTGGTAACAAAATATGCTCTATCAGCAACTATAAGATGAGTGCGTATACACATATAAACTCTGGATATTTAGGTCATTGAGAAAAGAGTTAAAGAAATACAGTAAGGTATTAGGATTTTGTAGACAGTCATAAATGTGGAATCTCAGTTCATTTAAACAATACAATTGCCCAATTTTACGTTCCTCTTTTCATACATACATATATATATATATATATATATACATTAAAATCACTTAGGATAGCAAATCTTTCAAGCTATATTTTAGTTTTCTATTGCTATGTAGCAAATCACCACAAACTTAAGAATTTAACAGCCTAAAACAACAGCCATTTATTATTAGCTCACAGTCCTGTAGGTGATTATAAGTGATTCAGCTAAATTCTATGCTCCAGACCAAAATCAAAGTGCCACCCGGGCAGGGCTCTTATGTAGAGGCTCTGGAAAGAATCTGCTTTCAAGTTCATTCAAGTTATTGACAGAAACAAGTCCCCTAAGGTAATTGGACTGAGATCTCTGTTTTCTTGATGGTTGCGTGAGCTCTGCTCCTTAAGGACACTCATTTCTTCTCACATGGCTCTCCTCATCTGTTAACAAGCATGAATCCTCATGCTTCCGATCTCTCTGAATTTTCCTCTGCCAACACCCTGAGAAATTTGTTTTTAAGGGCTCCTGTGATTACACTGGGCCCACACAGATAACCCTGCATAATCTGCCTGTTTTAATGTCAACTATAATGTAACAATAATGAATGTGATATCATATTCATGGGTTCCCCAGAGATTAGGGCTGGACATTTTTGAGAAGGCATTTAAATAATCCTGCCTACCGTAACTATAAAATTACTTAGCAAGGAGTACAAAACACAATGACCAAGCAATGATGACTTAGTCTCTTATTTTATCCTTCCCTACTTAGAAAAAGAACTTCAATCATGGTGGCAAAATACAGGGGCTATCCATCTAGCTGTTGCTTTCTCCAGAAATG
Source organism: Lepilemur ruficaudatus (assembly GCA_963574885.1). NCBI lineage: Eukaryota > Metazoa > Chordata > Mammalia > Primates > Lepilemuridae > Lepilemur > Lepilemur ruficaudatus. The sequence goes on from CAUYRT010108383.1 coordinate 21,969, forward strand.
AAGAATGAAGACATAATCATGATTGTCTGGCGCTGGAACATCTTATGGCTGCCTCTCTGGGATTATTACCAAGATCAATGACTCCTTCCCGCATGTCTTCCACATTCAGATTCATAATCCTTCTAAATTACCAGGATTTCCAATGTGCTACTTTGGTACATGAATTTAAACTTCCATATTTCATGGGCTTAAGAGACCAATGCAGAGATGTTTTGTGATCATACAGTGCTCTTCTTACCCTATAATTACTACCCTTTACTGAAACTTAGAGCCAGATAGAAGCCTTTTGAAAGTGAGCTCATTAAACTTCAGCCCAATCTCTATACCTGTATATTTCAAAATGTGGTCTTCATAGCCCTAGAAAAAACCTTTTAAAGGAGGCAGAAATAGGGCATTATGATTTTATGTTTTTATTTGAAAGTTTTGCTGAGTGGACTTTTCCAAAACATGTTTCCAATACATTTTTCAAATGTTTTTATCTACTACTTAGAAAAATGCCTTAGGGAAGACAGAATCATAAAACATAAAATTTATCTTCTCTTCTACTTTATATGTCATTAATTTAACATATGCTCAAGGTACACCACGAAATTTCTAACATTCAACATTTCAGATTGTTTAATAAAAACAAAGAGTATCACACAGCACACATGGTCACAAAATTGTCAAACATATACGTGCATATATCTACATTTATATTTACATGTATATTTATTCATTTATATGAATATATTATAATAATCATCACATACTCTAATTCATATTGAGAAATTTGCATAATAATCAGAAAAATTATTCAGTCAGATGTATTTAGACAATCAACTATAGGTTCCCCAAAGATGTTTCATTTTTCTGTCTATGAATATTTTAAAAATTTATTGTGTTTGTAAACACATGGTAGTAGATATGGTAAATTACATTTGAGTATTTCAAGTAAATTATTAATCAAAATGATAAGTTCTTGAAATAATTATGTAATATTAAAAATAATATTCTAAAAAGTAAAAATGTTAACTATAATTTCACTTCTACAATTTTGTATAATAATTCATGTGCCTCTTGTATACGTATTTATATTTTTTCAAATATTATTCAAATGACATTATATCAATAGACACTGCCTATCTTTCTTCATAATTTAAAAGGTGACATAATTGTGTTTGATTTGCATTAGTTCTCTAAGCCACATCTTTTTCATTAGACATTAAGTGGTTTCCAGTTTGGTTGTACTTTTTGTGTGTGGTTTTCTGGTCCATCTCAATAATTAAAGCACAGCAGATTTTAAAAAACTTTTCTGTAAGATAGCTTGGCAAAGTACCTGCTTCAAATTAATATTTTTATAAATGTAATATGTTTGTGTTATCTTTTTGGTCCTTTTCTTGATTGTCTCTGCTTGATTACTGACCCAACTGATTCCAGCAAACCCTTCTCACACTTAGAACACAGAAACGCAGAGGTGCTGGGACTGTTTCTCAAGTGTGGCACATGTACCATTTGTCTCAACAGACTCAAGTTCTTGCTGAAGTAGAGAAAACTCTGTTTCCACACCAGATTTATTGATTTACTCAATCAGGATCCCTGTAGTGAGGGTAGAGGTTTTAAGTCCTGGAATCTTTATTTCAAAAGAGTTTTCCAAGGTTCCTTCCCTGTATATGTTGTAAAGTATTTTTACTTCTCCGTTTTGTTTCCTCAATCCATTCTAATTTATTTGTACGGTTTCATTTGGGATTTTTAATTTTAAAAAACAATTTAATAAAAGATGAGTGTTGTTCATGGCAGGGCACATTGTCTAAAATGATTTTTTATAAAATCTCCATCTATATTTTGAGCTTTATTTATACAATTATTATAGTAAAGCCAGTCTACATTTTACCCCTAAGACCAAGTTTGCATAATATTTCTTTCTCTTTTCTTTTTAAGTTTAAAACTGATTCTCATGGAGGCTTTCATTGAGGTCTCAACATCTGTTGTAGCTGAATCTGGAATGGTGTTTGAGACTTATTTGGTTTCAAATTTGCTGCCTTTCACAACAGCATCTACAATCCCCCTTTCTGCGTGTTTGTTTCAAAAAGCCTACTTTAAAATAAATAAAAGTCACTACAATTTATCTTAAAAGGGACCATCTCTACTAAGCAATTGTGAGTTGATTCTGTTTTGGGTAAAATTAGTAAATTCTGACCTGCTTATAAGAGTTCATTTTCACCCTGTCTCACTGAGGGAATTAAATGATTACATTGTTATAATGGATATATTCGATTTCATATCTGTCCCATTGTTCAGATTCCTACACTATATGCTTTTTTGTGGTTTCCTTTGTTTACTATGCTGTAGTGAGAACCTGGGAAAGGCTATATCAGGATTTGACAATCAGGTAATATTATAAAATAATATATTTGATTATTTTTCATATAATTACCAACATTAAAAATAAAATTATTGACTATCTTTACCATAATAAGAAAAAATTATAATTTATTTGCTTTCCTCCATCTTTACTCTTTTTCATATTTTCAGAACAATAAAGAATTTAAAAATTTGTAACCAAATGCTTATTATAATTTTAAATTTATACATGTGCTTCAATTTTTTTGATATCTGCATTATTTTATCCATGTAACATGATCATGTAATGTTATCACTGTGTTTAGCTGGTTTCGTGGCCCGTCTCTAGTCCTCCTGCTTAACTTCCCCGTCTTGAGAGAAACATGAGTATGTTCAAGTCAGACAGGTACAGATTGGCATATTCTGCCCTATTACTTGTGTGACTTTGACTCCCTGGGATTAAATTCCTTTATGTATAAAATGAGATTAAAAATAACAAATAACTACCTCCTAGGGATGATTAGAAATTATATTAGATAATGTATGTAAAACAGTCATCCCATGCCTGGCACATAATAAATGGTATTTAACAAATGATAGCTATTAGAATTATTCTTTATTTATATTCATCTTTATCTGATTGGATTCAATACTTCTTAAGTAATTTACATAGTGGTTTTTATAGCAGTTTCTGAGATGAAGAACATCCAAAATATTTCCACTTATTGCTTTTGCCAATAAATGAAAACTTCTTGATACAATTATTGGTTTTTCTACTGCTGCCATAACAAGTTACCACAGCTTTGGGATCTTAAAACAACACAAATTTATTATCTTATATTAGGTTAGAAGTCTAGCACAGGTCTCAGTAGGCTAAAATCAAAATGTCTGCAGGCCTATTTTCCTTTCCGGAGGCTCTGCTAGGGGATAAGCTCCCTTGCATTTTTCAGCTTCAGCAGGCTGGCTACATTCCTTGGCTTGCAGCCCCTTCCTCCATCTTCAAAGCCAGTAACGTTGCACTTGTCTGATCATAGCCTAGAAAAGTTCTCTGTTTTTAAGAAATCATGTGATTACATTGTAACTACTTCAATAATTCAAGGTAATCTCTGCATTTCAAAGTTCTTAATCTTAATCACATCCATGAAGTTCCTTCTGCCATTTAAATTCACATAGTCACAAATTCCAGGGATAGTAACATGAACATTTTGGGGGAACCATTTTCCTGCTTACCACAAATAGTATTATTTACTAACTACTCTTTTTCTAATTCTATAACAATATCTTTCATGTGACACCTCAGCCTATAGAAGAGAAGACTGAGTCTACTCAGATTTTTGGTCACTTGCAGTTAGTTAAATAGTTTTTGTTAATGATGAATTTTTTTCTCATAAATTGTGTGTAAAAATATTTGGTCCTTTTTGACATTCAAACATTATTTTTGATTATTGCTTATGCTTTATTTGTATTTTCCTTTCTAAATCTTAATATATAAATTACTTGCATCTGTGAAATTATTTTTCCCCTTATCTATAAATATTTTCATTTTTGCATACTTTTCCTTTGGGTATCAATTTGAATTTCTCACTCTTGTTTTATCCATCACTCAAATAATATTTTTGGGAAAACATATCTAGTGGAGGTACTACACATGTCCTGTAATTCTTCTCAGAGCTATTTGCACAGGGAATTTCAGAAAAATATTGAAGCAGGTCTGAATGAGGGTGCTCAGGATTCACGTGAGCATATGTCTCAGCTCCCCTGACCTCGGTACTCCACGGCAAGGGTTGGCCATAGGAGAGACACAATGGGATTCTGCATATTGATGCTCATGTTAGGAGAGCCCCATCTTCTAGGTTTAAGCAGGGAGGCAGGTTTTCCTAGAAGTTGGAAAATAAGTGATATCTGCAGCCAGAAACCTACAGTGATAACTAAATGCCTGAGATAATTGATTGCTACCCCCTTTCTCTGGATATGGAGTTTCCCTGAAACTTCTTGATACTGCCAAGTTTTCCAAGTATGCGATTCTTATCCTGAGGTCAATAAAAAAATAGAATACCACTCTACCTAATCAATGACAACCAGTAAAAATGGGAACACAGGACAAGGATCATTTGTATCCTCTCTACCAATTGACTATGGAGCTGTTAAACAGTAGTAATAGTTGTGTTTAAGTCAGTGTTCATGCACAATTGGCTAGCACTGAAATATTAAATACACAACCATTCTACCTGATTTTTTTTGTAAGTTTCATCTGGGAGCATGTGTAGGCAGCAAGCTGTTATGGGTTAATCATTCCATACTATATCCATAAAGTACACAATTATAAGTATTGAAAAGTAGTCAGAGTCTAAGACATGACTCCGATACCATTAGATTGGTAAACTATGAAGTTTCAACCAACCAAGCACATATTTTAGGCAATACTTGCCTAAGAATGCCAAAAAATTGGATCCAGCCACTTCTGCAGCAAGCAGAACTCCATATGTAATATATCAGCTTATTAGCATTTCCCCTTGATAAACTTATTTATCAAAACATTGTTTAAATGCCTGGTAGATAGACTATTAATTATTTCACTTTGGGCAACATAGAATCCTAATATGCCTCTCCAGGGTAGTAAATGAAAAGTGGTATATAGAACCTTTAAAAGTATAATAGTAAAAAAGCCACAACAGGTCCCAGGTAGTTCATCTTCTTTTAGCAATCATTTTGGTCAAATTTGAGACTAATAACTATGGGAGGGTTAATTACCCGGGGGTAAATCCCATTTGTTACAAGACTATGTTATTGACTTGATAAATTGTAACAATGAAAAAATAAAACTGCTCACTATCATGTTAACCTAAAGGACCTCTAAAAGTTATAGTTTGACTTGTGATTTAAAAGTTCAGTGATTCAAAGAATTTCTGAAGCCAGAAATAAAAGCTATTGTTAAAGTGTTCATCAGGTTGTATTTTCAATGGTTTATCCTTTTTATAAAGGTATTGAATCAGTTTATTTGCTATCTCCAATATGCCAAATCAGTTTCTGAAACAGAAATGCACTTAGTCTTAATAGGGTTGCTGGCTTTGTATCAGTGTCTGCCTTAGTGTCAGGCACAGTAATCAATACTACATAGTATGATTTGAGCAGAGAAGAGAAAGCTCTCTACTGAAATGTACTTTTTTTTTTTTTAAACCTGGTGTCAAAGTGCCTGAAAGTCTACTCAGGACTAGTTTTATTTAGAAGGTCAGTGCCCACTCTACTTGTACAGCCTCAAATTAATATATCCCTCATTGGCAAACACTTCAGGTCACTGACCCTTTAGTGTTAACATATCTTTCTCCTCTCTTCTCATGTTGGCAGCAAGGAACCCAGCACTATCATAATCCTTAGCATAAACTAAAGAAAGGAAAGGTAAAAGATCCTGAGAGGTAACTGACACAAAATGAGGATGAGGAAATTGTGAAGAAATTCATTAGTTTTTAAAATATATTTAAACATAGATCCTCCACAACTGTCAATGGCACTGATCTCCCTAAATCTCATCTGCCAAGAATGGATCACAACTGTTTCTAGAATTTTCTATAACCCTGTTGATAATAGGTTGTAACATTTCACCAAAAGTTTACTGAAAGCTCTCACTTTAGAGAAGGAATTTAAATACAGAAGCTAAAATTATAACCCTGATGATCAGATATGTCACATTCTCAGTAGGTGTTTATGTTACAGAAGTCATAAACTTGTCACCTTTTTTTCCTTCTGTATGGCTACCACTGACCAGATAATAAATGGGTAGAAAAATCTCAGATGTTAAGAAGTAGTTTCAAGATGGTGCCCTGAATCTTTTGTATCTCTGTGTAGCAAAGTTGAAATGAAAAATTAATGACGGTTATATTTCACTAATACAATCACAGATGTACTTACAGTAGAGGCAAACGTTATAGATACAGAAATCAGTAAAAGTGAGAGAAATTTTCTGGAAAAGTGCATCCCTTCTGCTATTCTTGATAGTGTAGTTTAATCATGGATTTCTAAAGAGAAAAATATGCTTCTTTAAAGTGATTATAATTTTCATCCATCTAGAACACTGTTCTTTGGAGAGCTGAGAATTGATGAAGAGTTTAGCAATTATAGCACCCATAATACACTGGTCCTTGATGTCTTCCATTTTCCAGCTTGTTCTTGACTTTAAAAACTGAGTAAAAATACCAAACAAGTAAATAAATACTTAAAGAAAGTTTCTCTGCCCTTGATTTTGATTATTAAACTTTTGAAGTCATTGTCTTTTTTTTTTTTTCTACACCTAGCATCTGGCGGCATTATATTTCAGGGCTTTCTGATGAGGAGAAACAGGTGCTTTTAAAGAATGAAACACTTAGTAGGGTGCTTAACATACCTTAAGGCTTTTCTTTTTCCCTCGGTGCTTGATTAAAGCCACAGGTTAAAGCAAGAAAAATGAGTAAACTCATTCATTCTAAGTATTTAGCAGTACCTGCTGCATTCTGATGGTAAGTACCATTTTAACATCACTGGTGAGAAGGTTAAAGATTATTGAAGGCATAAATGCTCATTTAGTTGAAGTGATGCACTAGCGTCTTCTTTTTCTCCTTGTCTTATAATTTGACTACTTTCCTCCTTACCACTAATCTGTCATGCTATTGAGTAGTCTGGTTCTTCATCCAAGGTCCAGATATTGCCCCAAAGTAGGGTTTGCGTATACGGAATCCTTCCTGTTTCTTGCCACTTCTCTTACTTCACTACCTGCAGGTTTCCCCCCATAGCTTTATTTAGAAAGACAAAGTACCACACACAAGGCTTCTATTTTCAGGAATTCTCCAATATGATGCTGTTGTTGATTACGAATCCTAAGTCAGGGACTCTAGTATTAGTCTCAGTATAAGGATTGGGTGAGTAAACTTGCCATACAGGGGTCAGACTCCACCTAGATCAATTTACACCCATATTTCTTTCATTTTGGGGAGCTATCTTTTGTCTTTCCTCAACTTGACATCTCCCTTAGCCTACTGAAGTCATTCTTAATGGGACATTAACTTTGAAATACCTAGTATTCTTAATATATAAAATATAATATGTTAGGCTCTGAAAAAAACTGAGGCATAAAAGATAAGTTTATATAATGCATGATATATTTATTGGATGTAAGGGGGAAAAAGGAAAGAAATAGAAAGGGAATTGAAGGGAAAGGGGAAAGGAAGGAAAAGGAAGGGAAGGAGGGAGTCATGTCATGCAGTTGACTCCTAGAACACTTAATGACAAGACTGAAGCAAATGTATTTTTAAGTCTTAGCTAAAAAAAAAGAAAAGAAAAGAAAGAAAATTTAGTAATTTGTGCTTTGCTAGAAAATACCTAAAAAATGGTTTGTTGATTTTCTGGAGAAACTATGACTTGTTTCAACCTTTTTTTCTCATATTTGACTTAGGATTCTCAGTAATGACAGTTTTTACTCCAATGTACAACTACCCACATTAAAATGTGACAAAGAGAAAGAAAAAATGAGAAAAATACTGAGATGAATAATAGGCAATGGAAGTGCTCTAGAAGGACAAAAAAGTGTGAAAAACAAATTTAAAGACAAAGTGTAAGTATGCAAGTCTTAGTTGTATTAGTTTCTGCCAAAAAGACAATTTTACTTTGGTAATTCCAAATGTTTGTCTGTAAATGTAGTACAATAATCATACATATATTCTTTTTTTCATGATATTTTTTGATGTTTATGTTGTATTAGGTTCTGTGTTTAGCCCCTGGGACACAATAGTTGACAAAAACAGTCAATTGCTCAGCACTAAAGGAATTTACAATAAAGGAGAAAGCTTATAATTAAATAATCACAAAACTATTCCAATATTATGATTGAAATATGTGCTATTAATGAGAAGTACATGGTGCTAAAACTTTTATATTAGGGGTAATCCCTTAGAGAAATCCAGGGCAGTTGTGGGTTCAGGGGGATTTGAAAGAAGAGTAAAACTGAGCTAGGTTTGTCTGGTTTGAGATGATATGTATTCCTAACAGATGGAACATTAATTTAAAGACCCTATCACGGAAAAGGGCATGTTTGTTCAAGAAGCGGAAAAATTATGAGCATGTTATGAAATAAAGGCTGAAGAGAAGAAGATACGAGCCAGGTTATCAACAGCGATTTACTTCATGTGCATCATTGCTACAATACTTGGGGTTATGTTTGCCTAAACATTTGACAAATATACAGTTCTACATGAATGTTTGGTATTTTGCAATGTCAATCCAGGAAGTTTAGCTGTACTCAGCAAGTTTAATGAGACTGAAATGTAAAACACAGAAAATTAACTTGAATATGAGTAACCTATAAGACTGTAGACTGGGATAACATTCATTTTGATATCTGTCTTAAATAGACCAAAACCAAATTTCATATTCACATTGAAAAAATAACATTTTGACCACTGAGGAAGTACACAGGTGATACCCAGATCTGACTTGGCACAGTATGATTTATGGGCCTGAGAAGGAAAATGATAAACTCTGAAAAATATGTGCAATAATAATGATTAATACACAGTTACTACTATCTTTAATTTATAAAGGATGCTTATGAATCATTAAGAAAAGGTTCATTTTTCTAATATAAAACAGTAATAAGAGCATGTATAGGTTATTATTCTAAGAGGAAATCTGAATGGCCAATAAATTCAGATTCCACACAGAAATCTTACATTCTCTATCTTTGAGCCATGAATAGTGGCCTTTTTGGCTTCTTCAAACAAGTCATTGAACACTTTTGTTGTGGTTGTTACAGTTCCTCCCTTGTCTAAATAAACACTTCCAGGATCAAACCATGTGATGGAAAGAAGCCTAAGGATCCAAGTGAATCCTTACTGGCCCATAGGTAAGTGGTTGTTATTTCAAGACTTGAGTCTAGAAAACAGGATACACTGAACCAGCATAGTGAAAATGTTCTTGGCCTATTTTTGGTTTGAAGGGGATGCTTTTTTCTTATTTATTCCTCGTAGTTTCAGAAAGGGGAGAAGTTTTTAGTGGAAAAAGCCTTAAACCCATCAGATAAATAACTGTATGAGTTAAACGTGTTTTCACATTAGTGTTGTTAGAGAATGATTTAACTGATTTAAATGCCTTCTTTTATTAAAGACACCTGGACAACATGATAAAAATAGCACAGCAAATTTCAAGTGTCAGAAAGATCTAATGGAAAAGAATTTAGAATTTGAGCTATGCCTTTTTTAAAGTTCTGTGAGGTGCAATGCGAGAAACAAACCCTAAAGAGAAATTAGTGTAGTAGCAAAGACTTTGAGAAAGATGTTCAAACAAAGGAAATATTGAATATGGACATTAGAGATAAAGGAAAGCATGTAGATATTCTGATAATAAATGATAGGGAGGAAAGAAAAAACAGACAGCCCAATAATAACATGGCAATATTTCTGAAAGAAAGACCTACTGCTTGGGCACTCAAGTCTTGATCCTACCTAGTATCTTTCTGCTTGATATGCAGCCAGACACTGAGAACATAACATTCTTGCACCTTAGTCTATCTGTATTTTCCATTTTAGGACCCCAGCCAACCTTCATGCCGGACAATTGCAATAATGCCCTAATGGATCCGGCAGCTTCCAGCCTCTACTTTGTGATAGGCCCTACACATGTCAACAGGATCACCTAAGAAGAACAGTCTTTTCCCCAGGTGTTCTCTGTGCTTAAAAGGACTCAATGGCTGATCATTGCCTGTAGGATAAGTCCAAATTATTTAATATTATCCAGAGTCTTTCTCAACTGAAGTATTATCCTGCTTTTATATGCCATAGAAGGAAAATTTAAACTATCTTTGAAGATGAGTGAGTTCAAGAAAATATAAAACCACTAAAAAGTGATTGCTTCAGTGCCTTGTGAATAGTGTACATTTGATAAATGCTTGCTAATTAAATTTATTTAATTTTTCAACATTTTTTT